>CM017557.1:74712687-74865187 GCA_007844125.1 Sinonovacula constricta
TATTGTCTAATGATCTAAAATGATAATTGATCTAAAATGATAATTAAAACACGTGTAGTGCTCGCAAGTCATTACATGACTTCATAGCCTCATTCTCTACCTTTGTTCTTGATTATTGCAGCGTATATTTATATAATGCAATTTCTTTTTATTACAGATGCCTGAACAACAAACCGTGGATGAAGGGGAGGTGGAAACCTTCGCATTTCAGGCCGAAATTGCTCAGTTGATGAGCTTGATTATTAACACATTCTACTCAAACAAAGAAATCTTCTTGAGAGAATTGATATCTAACGCATCCGATGCTCTGGACAAGATCCGTTATGAAAGTCTCACAGATCCATCCAAACTGGACTCTGGCAAGGAGTTGTACATCAAGATCGTCCCAGACCGTGAAAACAACACACTGACCCTCATTGACACTGGTATTGGAATGACCAAGGCAGACTTGGTTAACAACCTGGGTACCATTGCCAAGTCTGGAACCAAGGCTTTCATGGAAGCCCTGCAGGCTGGAGCCGACATCTCTATGATTGGTCAGTTTGGTGTGGGTTTCTACTCTGCTTACCTAGTAGCAGACAAGGTGTCGGTCATCTCCAAGAACAATGATGATGAGGTCTACCTCTGGGAGTCTGCTGCCGGCGGATCTTTTACTGTCAAGCAGATTTCAGGTCAGTTGATTTTTCAGGTTTTGGTGCCTCGTATATTATAATTTAAATTCAGTTATTTTGTAATAAAAAAAAGGTAACAGACCTGCAGTGACTCTACAAGTCGAAAAATTTTCTGGTGTTGTCTTAACAGATGAAGCTAGAAGTATCTAGAACGACTGTTCCACTTGTAAATCTTAACATGCTGCATCGACAATGGATAAGTGGTAGGTTGCAGAGTTGTGACTACTCTGCCCAGCATATTGCTGCATTGGTTTTTATCCATGTAACAGAGCTACATCGTGCGGTCGGTGGGGGTCAGTTGACCCTGATGTACTTGTAAAATAATTTTTTTTTAAGGAAAAAAAACTTGCATACACATTTGTTTCAACAAATTCTGCTTCCTTACAGACTTCGGCCTGGAGCGTGGGACCCAAATTACCCTGCACATCAAGGAGGACCAAGCTGAGTACCTGGAGGAGAAGAGAATTAAAGAGGTGGTGAACAAACACAGCCAGTTTATCGGCTACCCAATTAAACTAGTCTGCGAAAAAGAGAGGGACAAGGAGGTCTCAGATGATGAAGAGGAGGAGAAAAAGGAAGAGAAGGATGGTGATGAGGAGAAGGTATGTTTATTAGCAAAGTTTTTAATTTGCACTTACACTTCAATGCAATGTGTATTCCATAAGATCCACCAAAAATCCTTTGAAGTAAAAAAAAATACGATTAAATTTTACTTCAGTAATTTCAATCATTCCAACAACGTAAACAAATGTGGAGTTTTTTTTTTTTTTTTTTTTAATGTTTTCTTTTTCTTGCCTCCTTGAGGCTAGCCATTTGTAGCTGATTGCCGATTCTGTGCAGCAAATATATTATCAAAGAGTTAAGATATGCTTAATAGTTTTATTAAAAAAAAAGCATTTTTTTTTCTGGTATTCATGACAATTTTTATGTTCTTGAAGAATGAGGATGACAAGCCCAAGGTAGAGGATTTGGAGGAAGACGAGGATGGTGATGATGACAAGAAAGACAAGAAGAAGAAGAAAAAGATCAAGGAAAAGTACCAGGATGAGGAAGAACTGAACAAAACAAAGCCCCTGTGGACCCGTAACCCAGACGATATCACACAGGAAGAATATGGAGAGTTCTATAAATCTCTGACCAACGATTGGGAGGACCATTTAGCTGTGAAGCACTTCTCTGTTGAAGGACAGCTCGAGTTCAGGGCCCTACTCTTCATTCCAAAGAGGGCTCCATTTGACATGTTCGAGAACAAAAAGAAAAAGAATAACATCAAATTGTATGTACGACGAGTGTTTATCATGGACAACTGTGAGGAACTCATTCCCGAGTACCTCAACTTTGTTAAGGGTGTAGTAGACTCTGAGGATCTACCACTGAACATCTCCAGAGAAATGCTTCAACAGAGCAAGATCCTGAAGGTTATCAGAAAGAACCTGGTCAAGAAGTGCATTGAGCTGATTGAAGAGATTTCAGAAGACAAAGATAACTACAAGAAGCTGTATGAGCAGTTTGCCAAGAATCTGAAGCTTGGAATCCATGAAGACAGCACAAACAGAAAGAAGATTGCAGGCTTCCTGCGATACTACACCTCCCAGTCTGGCGACGAGATGGCTTCATTGAAGGATTACGTTTCCAGGATGAAGGAGAATCAGAAAGACATCTACTACATTACAGGTATGCACTAAAGGATATATCTTGCATATTTTAGCATTCCAAATTATTCTTTTCAGTCATTTAATGTTTAATTGATGATCCCATGGTTTCTGGCCTAAAGTTGTTTTAAAAGTTTTTAGTGTTGTTTTTTTCAATGAATGAAAGATTAAAATACGACCATGTACATTTTTCTTTTTACGATTTCAGGTGAAACTAAAGAAGCAGTCACCACCTCAGCATTTGTTGAGCGAGTGATCGGTCGAGGCTTTGAGGTGGTCTACATGACAGACCCCATAGATGAGTATGCTGTCCAGCAGCTCAAGGAGTATGATGGCAAGAACCTGGTCTGTGTCACCAAGGAGGGTCTGGAGCTGCCAGAAGATGAGGAGATGAAAAAGAAGTTTGAAGAACAGAAGGCTGACTTTGAGGGATTGTGCAAGTGCATGAAGGAAATCTTGGACAAGAAGGTTGAAAAGGTAAGCATGTTTACAGATTACATACATTTTATAAATTCGATGAAACACAGTGTTATTTGTGGTATTTTTCCAATTCTTTCTATTTAATTTCAACAAAATCGTTTAAATTGATGGGGAGGGGGGTTTGATTTGTAATCCTTGGTGACTAGTCTTTTTTACGTCAATTACTGTTCTTTTCATTACAAGACTTGTAGCAAGGCCAAGTACAGGCAGGTGTACTGGTAGTTAATTGGATTGTACACAGTATTGTAATCCTGCATTTTCAGGTGACAGTATCCAACCGACTAGTCAGTTCTCCATGCTGTATTGTGACTGGTCAGTACGGATGGTCTGCCAACATGGAAAGGATCATGAAGGCCCAGGCATTACGAGACTCCAGCACCATGGGCTATATGGCTGCCAAGAAGAACCTAGAAATTAACCCTGATCATTCCATCATGAAGGCACTCAAGGACAAGGTGACAGCTGACAAGAACGACAAGTCGGTCAAGGATCTGGTCCTTCTTATGTATGAAACAGCCCTCCTTGCCTCGGGCTTTTCCCTCGAGGACCCAGCCACGCACACCAACAGAATAAACAGAATGATCAAACTGGGTCTTGGTAAGTGCAGTTTGTTAATTTCATTTGAGCCCACTTGCAGCAGTACGAGCAAAGTTAACATAATGAAGTTTACACAATTATTCAAAAGAAACAAAACATGCTTAGCCCGAGTTTTATTATAGTTACCTTATACATGCTTTATACGATCAATGCTGGTTCGTTTTGTTTCAGATGCATGCTTATCTTGCCAACACATGCTTATCTCGATTATTGTCATCTCCTAGCACATTTGCAAATATTTTACATTACAAGTTAAATATTATCGTTGCCAAATATATTTGCAAACAAGTATGTACCTTGATTGTCATCCTAGCGAATCTGAAATTGTTTTTTGCAACCTAAATAGTATCCTGTCAAGTTATTCTGCAATTCAAATTATCTCCCAGCAACATCTGAAATTGTTCATTTATAACTGTAATAGTTTCACTCAAATTTCTTTGCATCATCTGAAATTATTAAGATTGTTTTGTTTCAAATGCAAGCTTTGGCTTTATTTTTGTTGTCTGCTTTCACAGCCTAAGTTGTATTACTGTCTCTTGTGTTATCGGTGGCGATTCATTTACCTGTGACCAATTTTTCTGCCATTTGGTTACACGCACATGCTCGGCTTGATTATTTTTGTCTCCTTGCACAGCCAAAGTTGTTCATTTTCAACTTTGATAGTATCTCGGAGATAGAATAAAGCCTTCTTATAGGCGTTGGCAGTCCCAACTGGTATTGGATTGTCGTCCAAAAGAAGGCAACATTGCTTTTTTGTGATGTTCAAGCATGATTTTACAAGCATGATGTTGCAGTGGGTGTTTAATCAAACGAAGGTTATCCATATTTGGCTGTGACAATCACGAGAGGACCTGATGGCAATTAAGCTGTGACACATCGGGAGAGGTCCTGTAGCACTCTTCTCTTGTCCTTTCATTTTCAGCTGTAAAATGCTCTTTGTACCTGACTAATGTATTTTTTCCCCTTGTTTTGTGCAGGTATTGACGAGGATGATGTTGCTGTCCCAGAGGCCGGTGAGGCTAGCACAGAGGATATGCCGCCACTAGAAGGTGATGATGATGATGCGTCTAGAATGGAGGAAGTGGATTAAATCGATGAAGTGATCAAAAAGACTTGATAGTGACCCTTTATCGCATCCCTCAATACTCTTGGTCGCGAACCACACACGTACCATCATCAGAGCTCCATAATGCGTTGTAGTAGATGTTGTTGGTTATTGTACAATGTTGCATCATTGTTGAACCTGTTTTTACAAACATTGAGGCCCAATCATTTCATAACATTTTTCACGATGGATGATTGCTGCACTTGCTGTGTTCATTTGTTCATTGAATGTTTGTCACCACTGTCTTCTTGGAAGCATCTCATTAGCTTAAGTTGCCATTTAAAACATTGCATTGAATTTGTTTGGGTTTTGATAAGGTTACATGATACACTTGTACTTGATTGTTCAATCTGTGATTTTTTTTCAGTTTTATTTTAGGATGTTTGTTTCAAAAAAGCAACAAAACATTTAAATAAAACATGTAAACTACTTTTTGTGTGTTTGTGTCTTCTGTACTTTTTCCTATTTTCAATTCTCCTTCCCCACCCCCCAGACTACCTTGTAAATTAATATAAAACAATAAATTAATATAAAACATGTAAAAGGAGCGATGCGTAATGTTCAGTTTAACTATGGCGTTCGATCTAATTACAGTACAAAGTAAATGGTTAATAAATGCAGTTACAATCTGCATTGACAAAACAACTTGATCAATTTGCTAACAGGAGTTATGTGGAAAAGGGGCAAAATTACAAAATAATGTAGCTCTTGCTCTTCAGTTTCAAGTCAGTTTTGATAGTGTTGAAGTTATAACTCAAAATCATCAGTGCAGAGTAATGGTTCTGGTGCTCTGCACTCTGTCTAAATAAGTAAGCTTTGATAACGTAGAAGTTGCGCTCCGGACAAGAAAATTAAAGGGGCATAACTTTGATTATATATGAGTCGTGCAATGATGTGTTAATATTAATAACTAGATTAAATGGAACACAGAATGAACCTATAGGAGTATTCTGAGGAAGCACCGTCATATTTTATAATTATATTTATATGCTGCTGTGGTGTATTGGTAGTGCACTTGACCGGTATTTAAGAGGCTCGTGGTTCGTTACTCGGCTGCGGCAGTTAATTTTTCATGTTGATTTTTCAGTGGAACTTAAACCGACATCTACGCATGTAGAAGTTCAGCATATGTTTTACTTAATGAGTTACGTAACCAACAATGGCCAATCCAGAGATCACCACTTCGGGTCTTGTTCCTCGACCCTTAACCTTCTGCTTATCATGTCACCTACACTGAATGTTGAGTTTAATTTTTTAGGAGGTCAGTTTAAGAAGGGGCGTTTTATCTAACAAATAAAAAATGTATGACAGTTTATATTCACCAGTTTTTTGTTGTTTTGAAACATGTTTTACTTTTCCGCAGTGAATACCTTAGTGATTGCAGCACTTTGCTCTCCAGCATGACGCAGATAGGAGAACATTTGAAATCTATATTGTTTATACAATGTCCAGCAATTGTGCAAAAAAAAAAAAAGTTATAACATGAAACTGGAGTCAACTCATTTTTGGACGCAACACATCAGTATGTATATAACATTACAAAAAAAAAGTAACATGAAATTGGAGTAAACTCATTTTTTGGGCGCAACACATCAATAGGTAACATCAGTAACCAGATGTGAAGTTAACAATTTCACTAAGTCTGTAGTATAAGTACATATAAATCTCCTGCATTTTATTGGTGCTATTTTCCAGAAAATGCCATGCTGTTTACCTATGTTGCTTGCCTGAGTGCTGTAGGCATTTAGCTCTGGTGGCTATATTAGTTTATTGGGTTTATCCAACAGTATTTCAGTTCTCTGGAGATGGTGTCCATGAACACCTGGCACGATACCACTTCCAGTCATATTATCCTGACTCCGGGCCAACCAGTCATGGAACTACCCTAACATTTGCTTGAGAGTTAGCAAGGGAGCTATACCACTACCATGTTTTGGTAACTGATTTGTTGTGGCCCGGGATCGAACCCCGGGCCTTCTATACCTGGAGCCGTCGCTCTAACCAATTGTGCTACCAGGTCTAGTTCCTGGTGGTTATGCTTTTTTTTTGATGGATCATAAATCGATCTTGCTTCAAGGATGCCAAAGGAATACAAAAACAAAATATGAAAGCTCTAGCTCTTGTGATTTCTGACAGATTGTGGTTTCTGACAAAAAGATTTTTCAGCCATATAGGGAATGGCCTCGAACTTGGTGGCTATGTTGTTTGACAAAACAAAATGTTTTTAACAATCAAGGATAACCCAAGGAACATGGATACCAAACAAAATGGCTATAGCTTAAGTATTTCGAGTTTTAAGTTTCCCTATATAGCCATACTCAAAAATTGCCACGCCCCTGGCAGCCATGTGTTTTCTACAGACCTAAATGGACAGTGGTCTATCACAGTAGCTCACCTTGAGCATTAACTCTGAATAAGGACACAATTGGGATTGTTAGACTATTCATTAAGACACTCACTTAAGGTTTGTTGAACTAAGGTTTTCCCAAAACCAAATCCCAAACAGAACACTGAAAATGTGGGACGCTAAACAAAACAAGGTCCAAAATCTTATAAAACATTTATTTGATACACAACAAAGAACATTTTAGATTTAAAAAACATTTTAGATTTTAAACAATTATAACTGGCTGCAGAATAGTTATATAATGCTGTGAAAGCATGAAGGGTGCTGGAAAGCTGATACTTCAGTCAGTGTCTTGTATTTTGAACAATATTTAAATAAAGAACATTATAATAAAGAACATTCTGAAAGTGAATAGCCAGACGGTATTTTCTACCTCCCTGTTTAAATACTTTGACAGTTTCCAAACTGTTTGAAGCATTTAAGTTGTTCACAAGTACCGTATGTTACATATGGTATTTAACTTTTTTGGTATGTAACAAAATTTAACTGTATGACAAAGATAAGAATTAATGGAAAGTGAGATTCCATGGAAATTGATACAAGACTTGGATAAAATATTTTTATTAATTACAATTTATTATTACTGAACTTTTCCTTTAAATGTTCATATGACTCTGTTTCATATGTGTAAGCTTCTGTAAGTCAATTTATTAATTTTCAATACCTAATATGACATTCCCATGTTAAAAAACACATTACAATACTGTGCGGAAATATTGTTGGGTAACCTGAGACATAATGTACCATATCAATACAGGGAACATGCTGAACTTTGTGCTGTAAATGGGCAATATAGAAACTTTGCCCTCTTGGTGTCTAAACATAGGTTTACAGGCCTAGTTTCCTGTGGACACTTGAGCTTACCAGTCTTGGCTTTCCCTTTGATTGATATACCAATTTACAGATGTTTTTCCCTATTCACCTGTTAAGAATGGGGTGTTTATATCAATAATCATATACACCTTGGGGAGAAATCTGGTGTTACCTCTTTTGACCTGATAAATGGCAAGCAATCATAAACAATTTACCCTTCATATTGTAATGATGATCTGGGGCATTTCTATAAATATCCATTCAAATATCATTGCAAAACTTTGCAAGTTATGTAAAAAGAATTATGAAATGACACTCAAAACAAGAACATCTACATTTAAAAGGCACAAAAAATGTAAGCAAGTAGATTAGAACAAGAAAGCACCACATAAACCAAGATGTATGTAAAATGAAAATGTCTTGACCTATCTAGATGGAGTGACTTATGAAAAGTGAACTGATGTTGCTAAAATAATTTAACAGTGTAACTGTCACTTTGGAACATTTAAAATATATATGAATAGAATCTTTTTTGCAAATGAGAAAATAGTACTCTGGAAAAAGAATTGAATTTAAATGATCGAATTTAAATGACAAAGTTGTCTCTTTAAATTAAGTAGTGTTAAAATATTCACTTGACATAAAAAAGCTGTTCCTTTTAACATTCTGTAGTGTCTTGTGGTGTAAATGTATTGCAACTTGGCAACAATTTCAGTACCAGGAATATATGTGATAATAGGTAGTTTTAAAACATAGAATATATACATATACTTTGTAAAAAAAAAAAAAAGTAAAAAAAAATCTTTTGTACTGGTACATATTGTGTGTCAATATTAAGACATATTAGGTATGTACAGCCCTGTTCAGAACTTGTGTTATAGTGTTTAATTATGACTGATGACACCATGATTATTATAATATATATAATTAGCAAAACAAATAATTGAAAGAATAACATTTTAAATAAACGACAAATACAAGGAAGTTTGCAGCATAAAATCATAAATACAATATACAAAAATCTCCTAAGCCCTGTTAGTGTTGCAGTAGTTTCTTTTTATGCTCAAAGGAGCAAGTTTCCCTAGAAAAAAATGGATCATTAAACTGATTAATCCATATATAATATTTTTTTGTTCAGTTTATTATCATACTACTAATTTTTTATATACATATCCAATTAATATTTTGAGCAAATGTTTTCAACAGTTTCTTTATTGTGAGAAACACGCTGCAATTTA
This sequence comes from Sinonovacula constricta, assembly GCA_007844125.1. Lineage (NCBI taxonomy): Eukaryota > Metazoa > Mollusca > Bivalvia > Cardiida > Solecurtidae > Sinonovacula > Sinonovacula constricta. The sequence goes on from CM017557.1 coordinate 74,721,651, forward strand.
ATTAAAAAAAAAATCTCCCAAAAATCTCCCTGAAGGATAAAAATCAACTTATAACACATTGAAATAAACATAGACTGAAGATACACATTATGCTATTTAATCAATAAAATCAAATAAAATCGATAGTTGACAACTGTACAAAGTTAATATCAATGTACTGATGCCTTCAGTATCTGTAAAATTATTATCTTAAAAATCTTTTTTACATATAGTCTTATAGATGGTGTCTAATTTTTATTTTTGCACTAGGATATAACAATAAAGAAAATATAAGAAAGATGCTTGACTTGAAAGGTCTTGAAAAAAGTTCTTATTATTGATGACCTGGGTTTGTATGGGAGACACCATGAAATAAAATTTTAGTGGGGTGTGGGGTGAATGCACGATTGAAATGCAAGCTTGAACAATTGGTCAATCCATCATTCTAATATATCCAGACAATGGTTTACTTTTGTTACATGTGAATGGTGTATTTGATCTTTGATAAATATGACTTGCTGGATACCACCTATAAATAACAGCTACATGTACATGATTTAATGATTCTTTGAATTCAAGGGCAAAAACAAACATTTTAAATTAAAAACCTGTCAAGTGTTTTCAAGTAGTCCATGTTAGGTCAATATTTAGAATTACTTGCACACTTACAGTTGCAAAAAAATAGACTTTATGATAAGTTGATCATATAAATTATTGAAGTGAGTATTGAACAACACCATTTTATGTACATCAACAACACTGTGTTTATATTACATCCCTGTTTTCGGTATATCAACCATAACTTTAATACCGGTATATAAAACTTTCAGACAAGACAGTTCTAAGAGTGAAAAAATACACAATGATTTTAAAAGTTATAAAAGTTTGATCCTAAACGACAATATCACCTGACTTAACTGAAACAACTGTACAATTTCCACTATGGTTAAGGTTTCATTTTGGAAAAGAAAACTCTTTTTCTAAAACTTTGAGGATGATTATTATAATACATATACATAAATTTGAGAAAACATCATAGCTATAAGTAAAACACATTTATTGTTATGGATATTATCAAGTTTGTAGTTTGCATCTTAGACTTAATTACGCATATTGTACTCAACATTTGTTCTTCAAGAAAGACTTGATTTTGAGCAGAGAAATGATAGATTGTAGTAATTTTAGGCTTAATTGTGCATATTGTACTTAACATTTATTCAAGAAAGCCTTGATTTTGAGCAGAGAAATAATAGATTGTAATGTTGAGCAGGGAAATGACAGAGTGTAGTAAATACTGAGTTTATACTTACAACATGATAAAATAACACTTAGCTTGCAAGATGTCAAAAAAATTTGCACACAATATATCTAAATTTAAATACATATTCACAAAAGATATTATCAAGTGTCTTGCAAAATTACATGTGAGAATACAACAAGAACAATACCAGTACAATCACAAAAACATGTATCAAATTCTCATTAACTTGCAACTCTGGATTACCATAGTAACAAAATAAATTCTGTACATAATACTGTTAAAATAAATTCTAAAATATAACATTGAAGGCATATTGCACAAATTTGTATATTTGTTATTTCCCTTGTTAAAAAAATATATAAGGCTATAATTGGTTAATATTTTTTGTTCAAATTTAAAAAAAATTAAACTATCATGTTAGCAAGAGTGCAATACACAATAAATAATTAATTATTCAGAATAAATATATCTATGATTTCAACATCTATCTTTTACATATCAACGCATTTTAATACATTGTACGTGTATATTAAAAGCCTCTGATAACTTAAAGGTGGTATGCGACAATTTGACTACATCAACTATATGTAACAATATCTTACCTCCGTTATGGGTAATAGATGCAAAATTTCTGCATAAACATATATTTTAGTCCATGTTAAAACAATTTTAAACTCTATAAACATTGTCAGACAGTACCGTGAAAAGATTAAAATGTACATTCTTTCCAAATCAGAAAATAAGTATGATGATGATCCATGCGCTAAAAACAGAATAGACATCAGAGCAGATTTCCAGAACGACGACATAATGTGATGTTAAAGGTAAGTTGTCATGTGGTAAGCTGTCACCTGTCACCTGGTATTCTTAGTTTAGAAATATATAACTTTACAGCATGGAGCAGATAGAAAATACCTGTTTGCAATGACTTGTGCTTCACTGTTTACACATATTGAGGGCATCAATGAACAGCATTTTAAAGGACCTTATTATGCAACAAGTACTTATCTGGTTATTCGAAAGAACAGAATTGGTTGGTCCACACTGTTGGATACCACCTTTAATACTACATATATACAAATATGTGAATATCAAAAAATGTTACCTATTGACAAATTTTACCCACTGACAATATGTAAATGACAGTATAATAATTATTTTAGTATTTCAATTAAGAATAATTGATGTACTTAATTGAAAATAAAATCTGGACGGACTGTTTATCACAGAAAGGTAAATGGAATACAATTTTCATTTTTCACAAGCACAAATGAACATTACAATTATTTACATCATATGTTTTGTTAGAATTTTCTGGGTAGAACTTGTTTTTGAGAATATTAAATATGCAGCAGTGGTTAATCTGTTGTAAAGCTGAAAAAATTGTTTTTGTTAATGGTAACTGAACCTAAGCACTTATTTAGGGAACTTCAAACTATCACCCAGGATGTCAACAGCATTTAATGTATCTATTTAAGGAACTTTAAACTATCACAATAAAGTTCCCATTTCCAATTTAAGACAAAAAATATGCTAATGACTTATATTAGACCAAACTTAATCAAAGATTTGCAATTATTAAACAAATTAATAGGCAAAAAAGTTTCTACAATATGAAAACTTCTACAATATGAAAACTACAACATGATACCAAAATCCTTCCTTTTATAATAAATAAACACTCATTTGAGAAAAATAAATACACAAACTGTCTTCTATACACAAATACAATCATACACAAATACAATCAGAAAATTTGCAATTATTAAAATATTTGCTTTAAAATATTTGCTATCTACAATGGCGAGAATTAGACCAGCATTAAAATGTAAAAAAAAAAAAACTATATCTGTAGACATCAGGAGTCAAAGAAATCATCTTGCTCTTGAATTTGACTGGATCTTGGGGCATGGCCACTGGGTGGTTTTCTATTGTAAGCATTGTCAAAACTGTCCACAGTGTTTGCACTGATGCCTCGACGAAGAGTGGCTTCCTTACGGTTGATGCGCTTCTTGGGACTGGCTCTACCGGAGTAGATTCTGTCTCCAGAGTCTGCCGACATCATGTCATTGTTGTTGTTGTTGTCTCCATCCAGCCATGAGTCTACTGCAATAAGCAAGGGAAAGAATTGGTTATTGGTCAGTCAGTATCTTTTTTTGTATGATTGCCAAATTATAATTTGAAGGTTGCCTTTGTAGCTAATGAATTCTCTCTAATGAATTCTCTCTTATGTTATGCTACATCTAACTTTTCTAATTTTTAATGAGGCAGACAAAATTATGAAGAAGCCTGATAATTTTCAAGTAAGTTATAAGTTCAAATAAGTTATAAGTTGTAAGAAATCTTAATCTTCTCTGCAGTAATAGAAATGTTTTAATGTGTTAAATGTAAAAAAAAAAGTTAAATGTAGGAAATCATATTTTGTGAATACTGCATAGCATTAACAAAATGTAATTGGAAATGTAATTGTTTAAGTGGTTCTCTTTGAAGTGTTAATGGTTTTTGAGATATGTTTCAATTTAATGTATTTAATTCAGGAATTTGTTTAAATAATGTCATCTGATCTGGAGATAAAGTAGAGTGAAAACTGCATTATGTAGAATGTCCTAAAAATGTGTGATGCTTCTATTTCCAATAAAGGCAGAAACATACCAGATATCAATAATGCAGATACATGTATATAATAAATGATAAACTTTACCCTCTACCAAAACAAATTAAATTCATCTTTTTGAAAAAAAATTTTTTCAAAAAGACAACAAAAGACAACAAAGTTCCATCCCAAATACTGTTTCAAACAACTATAAAGTATACTGATAGTTCTTTCTCCCTGAATCCACACCCTTAAAGTAATAAGAGCTTAACATTTATAGTGAAATAAACAAGAAGAGTGTTTTGCATTGCATTAACAATGTAAATGATACACTGATATTGTAGCCGTACAAGTGTGACGTTTTTTATTGCTTCAGTGTATCTATGGCTTCAGTGCAAAAAAATCGTTTGCACTTTATCTCAACATGCACTTTATCTCAACATGCACTTTATCTCAACATGCACTTTATCTCAACAGGATTAAACTGTAATCTTTATCCCTTGAAAAGTTATATGGATTGAGAATTTGACAGATTAATGTAGGGTCTTTTTTAAAAACTCTTATACTTTAAGGTTATGTAAGATAGGAATGCATGTACACAGCCGACAACATAATACATGGCACACAATACATGCTGGAAATACAGACAGTATATAGATTAGCATCACACATTCACAACAACATACAATGTCTATATAAATAAGATGTCAAGATGTCAAGATAAATAAGTATCTGTAGAAAACAAGAGAAAAAGAAGAGAAAAACAAAAATAAATAAAAACAAAAATTAATTAAATAGGTAAAAGGTTTTGTGCAACAGGTTTCTATTTATAATTTTTTTTCATAATATTTAATATGTAATACCAGTACTTAAAATGTATTATATAAAATGTATCAATGGTAAGTTTATATTTTACAATAAGTAAATACTTGAATACTTAATTTGATATAAATTATAGATGAGATAAGTTATTTCAATATATCTTAAAGAAAATTACCAAAAACTGAATAACAATTATTCCTTAATGTTTATTGTTCATCAATGTCTACTTCAATAAAAATCTAAGATAGCAAAAGGTGCATCATATCTTTTCAAAAGTATTTACAATAAAAGTACATCCTAGACATTTTTTGTCAAAAACATCATGCACATGTACCATGCATAACTTATGAAAATTTATTATCATCTCTAGGTTTTGAGTTGTGATGTATGCCACCATGATCAGTGACAATGGATTGTGGGTAATTGTGAGTTACTATTATTTATAGTAACTTTGACTACAAACCATCATCATCATTAAAGTTGTCATCCTTCTCTACTTCAATGTCTAAATCATCATCCAATTGATTGAGCTTTCGAACCTGAAAAGAGACAGTTTACGTTTTTTTACTTTACACAGTCATATCAGCACACAATATTAAATAAAATGCTGAGAGAATATCAACAAAAATAAATTAATTTAATAAATAATACAGATCGGCTACTATAAAATTTACACAATCGTTATTTCATTCAAACTTGTATTAATGGTTCCTGGAGAATATGGCAAAGTTTCAGTCAAAATTAATGTGTTTACCTCAATAAAAATATACGTCAATAAATATAAAAATATACGTCAATAAAGATATACGTCAATAAAGATATACGTCAATAAAGATATACCTCAATAAACATATACCTCAGTAAACAAATACCGCTTTAGACTTTAGTTTAAAGAGTCGCTTTAGACTTTAGTCTGTAGATTATCTTACAACATTGCTTCTTAAGCTGTAATGAACGTTTTTTTCTTTACTGGATTCAACATCCCATTAACCAACTGCCATTAACAAGTGCAACCGTTCACTTAGATACAATGCTGCCTTCACTCTAATAGCATGCCATGAACACCTGACATGATGCCACACCCAGTAATATTATCCTGACACCAAACAGACCAATTATTGCATTACTCCTGGAACTATTTTCTTACCCGTTAGCAGAGGAACTATATAATTACTAATTTTTACATCCATGACATGTCACACTGGCCTTTCATTTTTGGAACCATAGGTCTACCAACTGTGCTACGTAACTTAATAAATAATGATCAAGACACAATGACTGATTTACCTTTTCACGAGCCCGTCTGGCTCTTTCTTGTCGTATTCTCTGTTTCTCTTGGACATCCTTCAGTTTGGCTTCTCTCGATTTGCCAGCTGAGGCCAAAGATTCCTTTATCTATGCACAGCAACACAACAAGACATAAGCAAAATAGAGCTTGGTGTGAAACCAAGGGGTGCAAATCTGGTCTCATGCAGTATTCATGAGGACACCATTGGTCTTGCCACAAAAGATGTTTGCCAATTATTTGGTTAGTTTAATATCAAAGTCTTGTATGAAAGATCTTGCAATATTCAGTGTATTATAATGATAACTTAGCCTGACTGGGCAGTGAATGTCCCTCATGATTAAGCAAGTGATCATATGTGAACTGACATAACATTGGTCAAAGCCAAAGGTAGAAACATAAAGAAAAAATTAAAAAAACTAAAAAAAAACAACATATTGAAAGCATTTAAATGTTCAAAATAAGTACAAGTAAAATATAGTCCATAAAAATGGAAGAAAGCTGAAAAGAGTGAATTAAAAGATATCCAAGTGAAGAATTAGTTGAGTGAAGCTGCAAGAAAAGATTCTTATACATAACACTCACGCATTTAGAACCAGCAATATATATTTTTATTTACATACATGTATATAGAAAGTTATATCATGCACCTACATTAAATGGATCTGGATCTTTATGCCAGAATACACTGATTGTGCTGTATAAAGATTTACTACTATTTATTTGATGTTTATGTTTTTTAAATACATCACAGTAACCACTTATGATTATTGTAGCCAAGTCCTGCTATTTTGGTGGTGGAAGACCTCAGACAAATGTCTGGAAAGAACCACAGATGCAGCCAAAGGTCAACTGGAAGACCCTCCCACATTTTGTCCTTCTCCATGTACAGTGAACTCACATGATGAGAGGTTAAGTGATCAGAGGTGTAATAAGTTGGGGACTCCACTTCTACCTCATGGGTACCCCACATATTTGTTTTTAGATACCAGAATATTTTAAATAGGAAGCATAGAATTGAATCTGAATGAATATTTATTTACATTGCATTATTGACTGTTGATAGATAAACGACAGGATCAAGTTAATTCAGGTGCATAATAGTTCTAAAAATACAATACATATAGTCTGATAAGAAAAGCACATGGAATTTAATGGTGAAGTTAACATAGAACACAAACAATATCATTATAAAGCTTGCTTACACATCTACGATAAAAAACCAGACCATAATAATACCACAACAACCCCACACACTTACACAAATATAAGGCACATTTACATAATATGTATAGGAAATGTGTTTGCAATTTGTAATAAAGTGTATAATCACACATGTTTCTATGCATGTAGATAGCCATATGATATTGTAGACAATCATGTGATGCTGTAAAAGACTATGTAAAGCTTTAAACTATCATGTTGTTTTGAAAAGACCATGCATAAACTTGTGACTATGAGCAACCATGTGAATACAACAACAGTTCTAACATATTGGCTTGTCCTACCTTCTGGTCTATTTCCTGAGTTTCTTGTTCTTGTCCAAACTTCTGTGCTTCCAGGATTTGCTGGCGGCGTCTCGACTGCTTTAATGAGGCACTTTGTTTTCGTTTGATTTGCTGTTCATGAACATTAATATATGTTATATATGGGTAAAGTGTTTAAGGATACATTTTGAAGAACACTATTTTTTTACAGGGCAATGATAGCCATCTATTGCTCATATAAATACAGCCATATCGGGTAATGGACACACCCCTGGCTGAAATGTTTTTTGTCTTATCAAAATTCTTTTAACAACTTTTAGTTCCCCCTTGCTCATGGTTTTGAAAAAGTTTTGTTAAATTTGGCAGTTTTAGAGAAAAAGTAGTTCAAAGATGTTGATTGAAGCTTGAAATTGGACACAGGATGGCAGACAGTAAGCAATCACAATAGCTAATCCTGAATATAAGCTCAGGTGAGCTAAAAAAAGCTATAAAAGGAGACATAAAGCTAAGGTTTAAAGACACAGTTCAACGCTGTTGAACTGTCTTTAAGATTTTTAATCACAAAGTGATTTCTCTGTTATATAAAAATTATGTTTAATGAATTGTAGGCTTTTTTGCCAGGATTGTTCAGAATTTACAGAACAGCTTGAAATAACTACTTAACGAAAAGTAAGTCTACAGGAAAGAAGAATAATTTCCTGCATTTTGCAATCTTTAATCTCCCTTAATGCACACAATTATGTGTGACGTAATATAAATTGCAATACTACATAAACAACAAGAGAATGCTAATTAGCCCAAGCCATTGTGTTACATGTAGTAAACATGACATTGTCACTTATTCAATTTAAAGGTTAAATTGTACATGTAATAGGGTTGGTTTTATGTGCTCTTGATGGCTTTTAAAAAGCTTATGTGCAGTACATACAAACATAAAGAAAGTTCAAGACAAAAAAAAAATCCAGAAAAAACAAACCTTTAAAAATCATTTTTATAAAAAAAAGTTATAGGGATGTTCTGACCCCCAAAAAGGATATATTGTAAAGTCTACAATGAACATCCCTCACAAAGCTCTATTATATATACCCCCTTCCCCCCCAAAACACAACTTATTTACATGGGTTTTCTGCAATTTGTGTGTAACTCCTCCCCCTTTGATAGGTGATATATGTTTATTTTACAAGAATGACTGGAGAATTTATGAAAAATTAATTTCATAGTTACCTGCTCTCTTTTCTCATCTGCTAAGCGCTGTTTTTCTGCCAGCTGTTCAGCTGTTAATGTGGGAACATTAAGTGGGTCAAGGCGCTGCAAAATATACCATGTATGCCTTATACTAAATTATAATATAAAACAATTAATCTTAACATGTTTATTAAGATTATCAAGGGACTAAAAAATTGTTTATTACAATTAATATAATTTATACAATGTAGTTGCAGTATTTTCCTTAATTCCTTTAAGTTAAAGTGTCTACTTAAAATAAATACGAATTGTATGCCAAAATCCATCGCATGCCTTTTTTTCCTTTTTTTCCCCATTGTTTTTGTTGGGAGCCAAGGGAAACAACCTGTGTAAAAACTACATGCATCTAACGTTAAGTCAGCTCCCTTACTATGGGATTACTCAAAGTTTTTTCCCTTTGATTATTGTTGCTAATATCAATTTGAAATTCTTTACAATGATCTTTAGAATATTCTATTTTAATCAATGCAAGAACAATAATCTCCAAATGACAAATACACTACGGATATTGACACAAGAATGCAGTCAATAGACTGAGGTTGCCATTGGCTGTGTATTTAAATAAAATCTTGACAATACATATCCCTGCCACAGACTACAAACATTTATGTCCAGGAAATCTGTTTTTTATCTGCAGTTCCATTCAGTTCTATTCAATTACTTAAAGTCATTTGTGGTCCATCTTCCCTGATTGTAGCAAGACAATGTTTATAATCTGTGTCTGTGTAACCTATCTTTCAGTGCCAAAAACATTCTCTCTCCATTCTTTACTAAATAGTTTACAATCAATGAGAAGCATAGTGCAACTACTTAGTATTTTAAAAATAATGATCAGCATTTCATATTTTTCCTTTGTATTTAAAATCTATTTCATAACAACTAAAGTTTCTTTTTTTTTGTTACATTGCACTGACACAGTTATGGTCAGATTAGCAACTTCCAGCTAATTATTGGTGGAGAACCCAAGTTTCAGCTTGTTTATCTAGCAGGGTGTTGGGAACCAGACCAGGACTCAAACCCACACACAGAGGGGCTGAAAAGTTACATGTCAGTGACCCTAACTGCTTGGCTATGGACGCCCCCATCCACACACATACAAGTGACTTCATGCTTGATCATGATATTTACTACCAGTCTGTTTATAGTTCGGTTTTAACAGCCAATGCTCTTTACTATATATCATAAAGATAAAAGTATAGGAAAGAATCTACTTTACAACTGACCATTCACTCAATCTGAACTTTTAAACCTTTCACAGGCAGGGACTGTTTTTGGTTGAAGGGTCTGTGAAAGACTTTAAAGCAACACATAGTCTGATAACAAAGGTGTGAAAACTGACAGAAAGAACTTTGATAAAAGTGATACCCTGATAATGCTCTGTGAATTTACCAACAATGCACAATTTCATCTGCTTGCCAACAGCTTCTAATACAAGGATTGGTAATACTACTTTGCAGTAAATCATGAAGATCCTGATCAGACAGCTCCCAGAAGGTTTTAGCTCATCTGGATCTACACTATTTGCCTAATACTTGTTAATTCATGCTTAGCAGGCTAAGGGTTTAGAGTCCAAGTGATAGTCCATTTATTGCAATACATTTCATGCCCGGTTTACTTGGAATAATGCATAAGGAACAATAATGAATAGTTATTCAGAGCTTCTTTATAATAAGGGGTTCTTTATTGCTAAATGGTATCAATTCAATATCAAGAGAATACATCAAACCTTCTGATAATAAAACATTGTGCACCAAAAGTATGTATGTATGCAAATGTATTAAATCTACTCAACAGCTCAAAACTTAACTTTAAACTGTGCTTTGTGACAGGGCCAAATAAACCACCCAGTCTTATGTGACAGGTCACATACCACCTCCCTGTCTTATGTATGTGACAGGGCAAACTTTGCCATTCTGTGCTATGTGACAGGGCCAAATAAACCAACCAGTCTTATGTGACAGGGCCAAATAAACCAACCAGTCTTATGTGACAGGACACACATAACCACCCAGTCTTGTGTGACAGAGCTAACTTAACCCCCCTGTCTTTAAACTTTAACTTTTTACACCCTTTTACTTTTTACAAGAAGATTCAAGCAAGAATATTTCAAGACATGACTAATTTATGATCATAATGTTAATTTAACAAATACATTTAAGTATTTTATCTAAATGAATAGCTTATAATAAATAACCATGCTTTGTGTTGACATACTTTGTTGACATACTTGTTACAGTATTTCTTGTATTATAGAAACATTTTTAATTCTTTTCAAATTCACTAGCCCCCACATTCACAAGATGACAACGCAAAAAAACACACACACAAACTTGTCACATTGCCCGAAGGTGTGAATTATTCCTTCATTCATTAACAAATGTACATACTGAGTTCATATTGCCTTCAGCTCTCAAATTCACAATTTGAATGTAACCTAATCCTTTTTTTCAGACCAAAAACAATTAAATGTAATACAATATATGGTGATTACGTAAAGGGGGATTTGGTCAATTTCTAAACTGATCTGCATATAAAAGTCGATGTGAATAGAAAACTTCTGTCGGTACGTACAGAATAAAATTAATACAAAATTAAGGAGATTCAATGCATTAATTATGGTAAACGTGCACAAATCTTTGTTTTCTGTTAAAGAGAGATGTTCAAAATTTAAGGAAGATTAAATATTAATTAATCAAGTCTTAGCTTGCTACACACTTATTAATCAGGCAAAGGCTAAATGGGAAGATCCATATCAAGCAGCTTTCTACTGGAAGCTGTCTGGTCAAGATTTACACTTTTGCTACCAGGTCTATATTTGTAGGTATATTTACCTTTGTTTGAAGTTTTCTGCAAAAAATATAACTTTAATATGGGTCTTTAACAAATATAGTAGGCTAAAAGTTTATTATTTAAACATTCCTACCTTTAGTCGTGGAGGTGGTGGACCAAGTAATTTGTTCTGTGTCTGTTCCCCATCTAACGTCACTGTAAATGCTATAGACTTTGGAACTGAAAAGAAAAACAATAAATATTCAATACCATTATACCAGGTATAAAAAGTTGAGTGTTTTATAATTTTTTAAAAAGGAGTTTGAATTTGGATATTTCTTTTAAAGAATATTTGCTATAGCTATTTTTAAACTAAGAAAACCATGTGACCACTTATTTTTTAGCTCATACACGTCATCCGCCAATGTAAATGTTTTGTATACTGTCACCTGTTACCAAAGGTTTACAATCAAGCTCAACAAATTTTTTTCCTCTTGAACTGTGTACCTAAATATAAATGTTAGACTTGTTTCAACATTCAAGATAAACTGCAAGATACACTGCAAACAAAGCATTACTCTCAGTAGACATTTTCCTTTTGTTTGAATAATTGAATCAATTTAGTTTAAGCATGTTTTGAAGTCTTGCCAAAAACAGAAATACAGAAGTGGCAAAACAAATAATGATTAATCTAAATGTGGCAATATACAAATCTTTTAGACTTTTATGTCACTAATCACTTGATTATTTAAGCAGTAAAAAAAAAATATCGTTTTCTTTTAGAAATACATCAAAGCATCACAATAGTGGTAGCAATGGCCAGTTTAGTACAAATTTGGACCAAAAATAAATGTCTGAGTATGAACCATTGGCACACCACTGGTCAGCAGGAAGACCTTTTCACTTTAGGTCATTCACTTTAAAAAAGGACCAATACAGACAATAATTGTTTACCCTATGTTTCAAAATGATCATGGTCTTATAAGAGTCATAGATTAAATCCACATGAAAATTATAACGTTAAAAACAAATTAATCTACAAATGTTAAATATATAAGAAACACATTCAGTTCTCTATAATTTACACACTGCCATAATATCGTAAGAGCTACTTTACGACCTTTGAAGCCTCAAAAGTACATTTAACACAGTAGATGATTAAGAAAATAAATCTTTAATGATGCTTCATTCTGTTTTTCTTCTACTGCCATTCTTAGAAAAATTCACATCAAACTTAAAGGCTAAAAACACCCCAAACAACACCCCAAACAACACCCCAAACAACACCCCAAACAACACCCCAAAAAACACCCCAAACAACACCCCAAACAACAACTATTGTCTAGAGTCATATATTGTTGACTTAGAATTAACAGGATTTTATGTTTAGTTTATTATCATATAATTTGTTTATTTATTTATTTATTGGGTTTATCGTCCCACCAACAGTATTTCAGTTATCTGGAGACGGTGTCCACTTGAAGCAGATATAGTGCTGCCTTCACTGTGTATAGCATGCCGCGAACACCTGGCATGATACCACATCCAGTCACATTATCCTGACACCGGGCCAACCAGTCATGGAACTACCCTTATATTTGCTTGAGCGTTAGCAAGGGAGCTATACCACTTCAATTTTTAACGATTTGGTATGTCGCGGCCCGGGAACCAACCCGGGGCCTTCCGTACCTGGAGCTGACACTCTACCGACTGCGCTACCAGGTCCGGTTTTATTACCATAGATATCTGACTTAAAAAATAAACATCCATAATATACAGTAACTGTCATTGTTTAGGACCCTATAATATAGACTTGCACTTGAATGAAAGCACTCCAGCTTCATTCAAATATCAGTTCAATTATTAACAAAAGCAATTATGTTGTGTGAAAATCAATTGAAGCTGTTTGGATTGGCAGGGATGTTCTGTTAATAATAGATAAGATTTTACCTACTCAATAGGCATTGCTTCAGTAAGTGAGATTAGAGATAAGTTGGATGGTAACAACTAAGTAAACAGTCACTAAACATGGCAGTGTTTCTGATCAGTAATGGTGATTAATTAGTCTAGACCTCCTCAATTCAAACTGAACAGGCACTGGGGAAAATATAGATACTGATCAGCCAGCTCCAGCTGGAAGCTGTCTGACCAAGATCTGCAATAGTTGCAGCCAAGTCTCTAGTTACTAGATTCCTTTGCACGTAAGACTACTGAGGCTGAAGTTCACTCGAAAATAAATAGAATTTTTATACCAAAGTAGCTGTCTAAGAATTCAATAACATCCACCAGTAATAATGGTACATCTGATATCTATATTCCTTAATAAAAGAAAGCTTATTCTCTTTCATCTTAGCAGTTAAAAGTAGCCACGTAAAAGATAAGCAAAGTATTGTTAATTTTTCAAAGAATAAAATAGTGCTTTACATGTCTGCATGTTACAGGACTGTACAGTTTAATGTTCATGCAAGACTCTTATATATCATTAAGACAATTTATCTTAAATCTTGAGAGGGATGTTCTGGCTTACAATGGATAACTCTGTATATTTAGCAAATATTTAATTTTATTTCGTACATTTTTTATGCATTTTGAAATGGGCTAATTTATCTATATGAGCAAAATATAGTCAGTATGATTCCTTTAAGCAAGGTATAGGCTTGTTAATATTCTTTTTTGTTAAATCTTTATTTAATACATAATAATCCTGACTGTATAGTTAGGTCAATTCATAAATAATGTAAAACTCTATTATAAGTGGAACCATTATATAAGATTTAATTTCAGAGTCAAATCTTAAAATATTTTCTACATTTTTTTAATCATACCCCCATGTTACAAGTGTTTGCCAAGTACATGGATAGAGCACTAAGAGAATGTATACTGCAGGCCTCAAATAGAGCAGATTCTGATCATAAAGGTCCAAGCAGAAGTACATAAATTATCAAATCATGACTTGATTAACTATATTTTCTACATTTTTTTAATCATACCCCCATGTTACAAGTGTTTGTCAAGTACATGGATAAAGGACCAAGAGAATGTATACTGCAGGCGCCAAATAGAGCAGATTCTGATCATAAAGGTCCAAGCAGAAGTACAAAAATTATCAAATCATGATTTGATTAACAACAATCTAACATCAATTATTCTGTAGAGGCCGTGTTTGATTATGCTGCACATATTGACCATGTGGTGATTGTGGATCCATTCCTTGACTGTTGGAATCACCCTCCCTCAACACCTCCAATTCCCAGAGTCAGCTGATCCCTGTGGAGTTCTGATTACTGCCTGTACTGTTAACATTTTACCTGCTAAGCATAACTTAATCAATATAAGGCAAACAGTGCAGCCTTTGATCAGCCAGTTTCTGCTGTGAGCTGTCTGACAAGAATCTACACTGTTTGCTATAGTGAGCACAGTTACATTTGCATGTATAGTTATCAACAAATAAATATGATTTTGTATTGACTATTAGCAATTGTAGCATGATGAAAACCTGCTGAACCCATGCTACACAACTGTACTCTATGAGGTCCACCGAGTCAGCACATGAATCATTCATGCTTCCCACCCACCCTTAATCCTCGGTCTGGTTTGTTAAGTTACTCAAACTAAATTCTTAGTGAAATACTACCAATGTCAAACAAAGTATTCAAAAGATACATTTATAAAGACAGCAAATTGTATGGATCCTGATCACAGTTCCGAGGTGATAGTTTGCTGATTTAGATCTTCAATGTTTGCTTATGTTTAAAATTCCTGACTAGCAGGGTAGGAGTTATTGAACCTTTACATACAAGTGCACACAAAATCCTATCAACGAGAATGTCAAGTGCCTCACTGTTTTAAATGTCAGGTTGCATTCATCTGAAGTGATGGTCACAATTTACATTGTGTATATGTATTGGTTTTCAACTCTGTAAAAACATCAACTTGACACAGCCCTGTGCTGTTTGCTTATGTAAGTATATGGAGTATTGTTGGGTATAGATATTAAAGGTTAAAGGTGTCTGCGATTTTCAACCGAATCTCAATTTTAGGGCAGTAAAACTCGTTAAACACTTTAATTTTCATTCTTTTCAAATCTACACATAAGAACAATTGGGATTCCTGCTTAAAGTAGACAACAATGTCACAGCGGATGATGTGGATGAGCTAAAACATATATGGTCATGTGGTTTTCTTATTTTAAAAATGGCTAACTGTGCAGCATGGCTCAGATAGGAAATACATGTTTGAAATGACGATTGTGACGTTATGGTTCACTTTTCTGGCAAGTGTAGCACATCAATAAACAGCATTTTGTGAGATCTTTTCAGGTAACAATGGTTTATTATGATGTCAGATACCACCTTTATATATTGTGGTGAATATATCAGAAAACCAATATGTATATATATATATACATATATATATGGGTGGATGCATGGGTGGGTGGGTGTGTGTATGTGTATCTGTTATATAGGCGAGTTACTGGTTAAAGTGTTGTAAAAGTGTCATTTTTCATGTGATAATTATTCAACTTTATCCCATTCAAACACTGTGGAAGCTCAATGCCCCTGTAAAAACATTTTGAAGTTGTGTGCCATGATTTATCTGTATATTTAACACCCTGATATACCAGGGCAATTCAAATGCAAATCTGTGAAAATAAATCATTCTGAATGAAGTGTCGTAGTTTATTTAAATATTGAACTCCTTTAAACTTACAGGTATAAACCAAAAGCAGACCTATATGAAATAAACTGTTCTAAAGTCACATGTGCCATGTATTTTGAATATAAATATTTTTTTAAATTTCCACAAGCAGATCTCCATTTTAATTGTTATCTCAATTCAGATACTACTATCTTCTTCTAGCAAATGCATCAACTTAAAGTGCAAACACTTGAGAACATACAATCATATCTTTCTTAGAAAAAGATGCAAGAACAATGATCTACTCTTCTTCACTGAACTGATTATTAAATTCTATCTATAAGTTCTTTTTTCAAACAAATATATGAACATTGCAGGCATGCAGCATTGCCAACTCTACAAGCTCCCACTGGTGGTTGGTTTTGCAAGGATGGGTCATTTTAGCTTAGAGGAATCCACCTTTATATAGTCAATCCATACTGTACTGGCACTAAACAGAAAATGGTTTCTTACTTAAGTCATTAAAAGAAAATCCATAATAATGCTGAGTTATTCATGGACAAAACTGATCTAAATTTTTACATAAAGTGACTTGATAAAGTCATTTTGAAAAATATCCCAAGTATTGCATTTCACGGTTTATTTATATTATTTCCTTACTGACTAGAATTCTTAGGTAAATGAAACATTTCTTGATATGACAGGAATAATATTATAAAGTCTTTTATGAAAAGGCAATTCTAAATTATTTTTAAATTTTTTAAAATTTATTTTGTAATCTAGAGAGATGAATGTGCAGCCGGTCCGGGACTCGAACAGGGATCCTTTGCTAACGGGGTGAATGCTCCACCGGCTACGCTAGCAGGACACTATCTCCCAATGACCTGGCTACATTTTGATGGAGAAAATCCAATCCTTATATCACATAAAAATCACATTTCAATTATTTTTTCTCTGATTTTAACTATTTGAAGCTTAAACATTTAATTTATTCATGAACTGCAGACGATATAAATTAACGCCATTGCTCATCAGTAATGTTATAATTCTCCTCAATATGTATTTGTGCAATATCATGCAAGAAGGTCATGTATAAATATAAGAGTCTAGTTTAGTTTCTTTTTTTAAATCGTAAGCACAGACACCATTCTGGTAACAGCCAGCTTTTATATAATTAACAGTTTAACCTATTAAAACCTGAATGGTTAACTGTTAAACATGAACATGATAAACACAAACCAAACTTTTTTAAGTGAATCGATAAATTTCCTGTTCTTATTTCATTTTTTAGACTAGCACGTTCTTTGTTAATAACAGTCGGGAGTAAAACGCCCGGTTGCAACAAGGACTTAATTTTAACTATAACTATAACTATTTCATACATGTGAACTTTTTCTGACGCCAAAGTGGGAGATTTCCACTTGCAAAGTGGGAGATTTGTCATTTTTGTATCAACAAAGAAGAGAATTATCTGTTTCCAAGAAGGGAGATTTCTATAAAGTGAAATAACACCCCTCATTTTCAAATAATTTTGAACCTTAAAAGTGGGGGTCTCCCTCCAAATGTGGGAGAGTTCACATGTATGTCTATAAGGACATACAAAGTGGTAATAGACTCAATGCTTTTATTGATGAAGACTTATCGATTGATACCCGAAATTTATTTATGTTAAAATGTATGTATCACATCAGCAAGTTTCAGAATGTAAGTGTTGTATTTTTTTTCCAGTTAAATCAAGAAATATGCTTTGCAAACGTAGTGGCCAAGCTTCCGAAAAAATCTGATTGCATGATAATACAAAAAAATACAGGGCTTTTAAGTCAGATGACTGGGGCTTAAAACTGGTATCTGACAGTTTGAACCATTTTTTTATTTCACACAACCAAATTAAGTATTGTTTCTTCAAAACATCCTGCCTTTGCATAGATTTGGAAAGAATGAACATTTGGAGCAATTTTTTTATGGTTTATACTGTTTAATAATTGATATAATGTTCAAAATCGTGATAATTTAGAATAAAGCATGAGTTTAAGCAGAAATTGTGGCCAATTTTCTCCCCAAACAGGGCTAGGATATTGTAACATGTATCTGATATAGCCAAACTGTCGGATACGACTTTTAAGACCAGTTATTTAAGGTTGGATTTACAAAATGTATCTAAGACTAGGTCGTAAGTAAAGGGGTGGCTTAGGTTTTTATCATAAGTATAGGACATATTGATAAAACGACGCCTCTAGAAAAGTAGAAATTAGATAAAGTTGTCATTGTTTTGCTTCTTATTGACTTTTAAAAAAAATAATCTATTACTGATAATCGTAAAATAAAACTTTGTGTAACATATTAAATAAAGGTAATAGTGATTATTAGCTATCGGTAGGTCAATAATATTGTACAAATGATAGATTAAGCTAGCTGTAAGGCTCATCACTTTTGGTCTTTCTCAACCTATAAATGACAAAATGTAATATGTGAGAATGTGTATACTGACATTTTTGTTTTATTAAAAGCACATGAGTGAAATGTTCAACCTAAATTGGGGAAGATATGTTCTGAAAGGAAGGGAGGGAGGGAGGGAATAGGGCCTATGACATGCATGTCTGGACAATATGCTATACAAATAATTACTGGTACATCATGAGGTCTCTGACATGCCATGTTGTA
Organism: Sinonovacula constricta; assembly: GCA_007844125.1. Lineage (NCBI taxonomy): Eukaryota > Metazoa > Mollusca > Bivalvia > Cardiida > Solecurtidae > Sinonovacula > Sinonovacula constricta. The sequence goes on from CM017557.1 coordinate 74,740,391, forward strand.
AATTAATTTCTAATTGGCAGGGGAGGGATATCACCCCATCTAACAATTTTGATAGGTAGACATTCACAGCTATGAGAAAAACATGAACAGTATAAGCAGACCATGTACATAGTATTATGATCGATTAACCAGGCATATAATTTTTTACTGGTTAACCTACATACTTAGAAGTTAACTCATACAATCCATATTTATTAATTTTTTTTTCACAGTTGTTACATATGCTGGTTTAAACATGTAATTGTTTGACTAGTAGTTACTAGACCAAACATGGTAAAATGTATATAAGATTCTGTATCATATATTGTAGCTACAAAACTATCACCCAATTAATCAACTAAGCTGCCACCAATGTTTGAAACGAAACTCTTACGGCTGTCAGCTTATCACACTGTTCAAACATACTGAGATACTATAATCAAGTAAACAACCTTACCTGGGTTGTTGGAGTTTTTATCGATTTTCTTGTCGGGACTTTTGGAAGCTACATTTCCATTCTTGGAGACACCATTCTGGTGGGGTTTATCCAGTGGCTTTTGGTCACTCTGCCCAGGTTCAACTTGAGAAGGTCCACAACCCATTGTTGTGTCTCTAAACTAAATTCTGACGACACACTAGTCAACTGCTTGTTCCCTCTATGATTAAGCCTTAACAATCACATTTCCATCAACCACTAAGTCAGGATCTGAAAGTAATAACAACGGCATTTCCCATTTTGAAAGCACATAAATTAAATTTTATGTTTTGTTGTGGTATATTTAGCCATGTATACATTACAACTATTTGGAAACTTATGGCCCTACTAATTTTGGTGGTGGAAGAAACCAAACAGAATATCAGAACTATGGCACATTATAGTTCTGCTAAAAGTCCCCTAATCTTACAATAAAGTGACTTGGTCAAATATGCTTTATTTAAGATTTTGTAAAAAACAAACAAACCCACAATGAATAATGGGATAAAATATACATGAAATGATTAGGATTTATGTTAACATGCTTTCCTTTAAAAATCATTACTGTGTAAGCATCTAAAAGTTATACTTTTAAATAACCACCCATCCTCTATTCAATTCTATATGCTGATTCTTTTAATTAAACTTTCAATTTAATTTTGCTTATGAATGTTTAAAAATAATACATGTACATTACAGTGAGTCATGATTCTTTGGAAACTATAGACATATGTAAATTATTATTATGCAAAGATGGGCCTTTTTTAAAAACTTTTTATTTAAAAAATACAATGTCTTTTGAAAGTAAGCACATCTCAAGTGACTTAAACTTGGAGTAAAGATCAAAAGTTTAAATTAGATCAAATGTAAAAGCTTGATTGTTATCATTTGCGATTTATTAAACTAATTTCCTAAATACAAATATTTTAATTCATTATACGTTACCATTCTGAGTCTATTCTATTCCGAGTGATTACAAAGTTGACCGTCCTAAAAACTCACTCTGTTATCCGATTCCGTTCAACTATCTGATAACACAGCAAGCATGCAGTTATTCAAAGACAGGTTGTTGTGACGTCACGCGTAACATGGCGACATGTAAATAAAAGGGAGCAGTCAGTATTTTTCCCAGATAAATTAATTTTAGAACATAGCAAATGGATTATTTTAATGATTAGATATAGTTAAAATAATATGAAAATATTGTAATTAATCTGTGTGATGAAAAGGGAGAATAATTAATAAAGTACCCGCCTTTCGTTTATGTAAGGGGTGGGGCATAATCAGACGAGTAGCTTCCCTTAGAGAAACAAAAACAGACAGACAAACAAAAGCTGATCATTAACATAAAAATAATATCCACCAGGCACCATAGATGTCTTATTTTGATATATTAAAAATTAAGGATTGTTTTGTAGCATGTAATTACCATTGTTTGCACTCAAAAGTATTTTAGTGTCTTACATACTGATACATTATAACTAGGCTTCCTTGAAACTTATTGTTTGACCAAATTGATGCTGAGAACCTGTTTAATACAGATTATCTTACACAACATATTAAGCACAGGTGTACTAATCGAAAATGTGTTTTCTTTGTGTGTGTTTTTAGGTAACATATTTACATTCCTCTTTACAAGTAAAATACTTTAAATATAGCTTTATTTATATAATGTACATTGTTGGAATTCCCCATATCTTAAACATTACTTTTGAGTAATAAACAAAGATGTATTGTTGATTTGATGTATTCTCAATATTTCCAATTTCTGATACATATATCACAAGGCATATTGGTTAGTTAATATTAAGGCTGCCTCTTTCTTAAATGTTTGTTGTAAAAACATTTAGGAACATGTGCATTTTTTCCTATTTATGTACACGTAATTCAACGTGGTGTATAAAATTCTTTAAACCAAAATACAGATATGTCTTAATACTCTAATTTTATGGAATACATATAGAAACCACGAAAAATGTAGAAAATAATGAAGAAAGACCACACTGGTAAAGATAGAACATTTATTCAGTCCTGATTTGACATTATACAATATGCTTGTATAATTAAAGTGATGCAGGTAAGAATGGTCCCATGCAAGTATGTTAAGTTATCATATACTGAACTGTAAACACTGAACATACAACATTTTAAGTAATCAAAATAAAAGTGCACAAAAATAGTGTATAAGGTATTTTTAAATCTAGGGATCCTTTCGGCTGTTTGACAAAAAATTATTTCATTTTAATTTAAAACTCAATTCTTTCTTAATTCCTAGTAAATGTATTATAAAAATTAAAAAAAATAAATAATAATATGCCAATTACCACTAAAACACAAGGCTTTTAAACCGTATCCATAAAACAAAACATTGAAAGATAAAAATGAACTAATCTCACAATTTATGGACAATGCAGTAAGTCCAATACCCTTTCAATTACATTTTTTTTTCATAAAACAACAATTGAACATTTAAATTAAAAAAAATACTATTAAAATATGTGCATTGAAAGCATGACTGCAAATTTAGTTTGCAGACATGAAAAAGAAAATACAATAAATTTTCATTTCAATTGTTGGCACATCACAAGCTGTATATGAGGTACAATTCCCCCTGTTTTAATGTCTGACATACAATCCCAGCTTTTCCTTATGAAAAGACATAATTTAAGATGGATGCTATATCCATCTTGTATTTGGAATGTCATAAAAGACTCTGAGATCCATGTAAAAATAATTAATAATACAATCAAGCAACAAATTTGGTCTTATACTCTCAGCTGCCTTATTGTAAAGTTGTCTAATTATTACGATGACTCCTTCTATTCTATTACATTACAACACTGTATGATTAAGCAGAGCTTATTAGATCTACTTTTTTCTCTTAAAATGCTCACACTCAAATCTTTGGAAAATTGCCTTTCTTCAGAGATAAAGATAAACAAATGCTCTTTTTTTAATTTTTGCAAACATTCATGGGTGCCACTAAACTAGAAAACAGAATTTTCTAATATAGCAGTGCACACGTATATGAGCAAGTATCAGTATCTTGAGAAAGTCAATTAAAGGGTAAGTGTTTTTTAGAAAAAAAAAAATCTACAGTTCCTTGTAGAACAATTTACAATATAGAGCTCATAGACACACATGCTATAATGCAATGTCTGTGAATTATTAGGTTCATTTAATGCTTTGACTGTCTTCAGCTTATCTTAAAACTTAATGAGACATACAAATCATGTATGCTAAATGCATGTACAGATAAGAAACATTGCTTAAAATAAATAAATACTGTTAATAAAGCTGGCATGCTTATTATTTTGGTAAATAGTCAAAGGCTAGAAATAGCAAGCATGAACAGTTGTTGCACAGATATAACATAAGGTACCATTAGCTAAAATAAAGGAACGTTTACTTATTTAATTATTGTCATAAATGTTGCTTAAATAAGCCGCCATGACAAACAACAGAACAATATTAAAACTAATGCCACCTGTTGCATATTTTTCTAACTTGATCAGAACACAATGGAGGTATTTATAATTCCAGTTTCCCTCCATGTTAGGGACATATTGTCCAGATTTGTGTATTGCACATTGTCAGAGAGTCAATTATTTAAAGAAAGCAAGTTTTTCATTTAGCCACTCATCTGTGAAGTCTTCTACTGTTCTCAGCTCAAATACCTACAAAAAATACAGATGCTAATAAAAATTTCATAACACAAAAAATCAACATTAACAAATAATCATTTAATGGAAAGAATCCAAAAGGCAATCCTAATATGTGTCGGGTAACAGCATCATTTAAATGCTGTTTTAGTTTGATATCTGTGCTTCCAATTAAAAATCTACAGTAAACATTGATTTAGAAGATATTGTGCCCACATCTTACCCAAGTAGTAGTTTTATTATAAATATAGTTAACATGTCCTGTCCATCAGACTGAAGTGGCAAGATAATCTTGATTTTTCGTAAAAATAAATATAATAAAACTAAATCCTATCAACAAAATAATGAATTTGACAAAAAAGCAAGACATGACAAAATTCAGCATGTGAGGTTCAATCCAGCAATTTAAAGTATCAGAGATGAGCATGCTTGCTTCTCTGCCATGCAAGCAAAGGCAAAACGCAGCTTCCAAAATTGGAAACATTTAATGCATACATTGACATCTTCTATGTTAGAGGTATGAAGCTTACAGCATCATTACATACACAGTCATATATTGTTTTTGCTGACAACTGTGAAAATAATCTTTTTTAATTTTTAATCCACTCTTTTTTTCACATGATGTATGACATAAGTATCCATTAATGCAGCAACTAAAGTAGTACAAGTGTCTTTCACAATTGTCTTTATTGGGAATATTAATCAAATGACAGGCCAGACCTTTAAAGTAAACATATTTTACAAGAGATTTGGTACAATTGACAAACAAGGTATATTCCAATAAAAGCACTGCTCATTAATATGTTGCCTTAGTTAGGATTAGTCTAGGTTGAATATATTAACTGTTAGAGGTATTATCACATTCATAAAATTTAACCGTTGGCAATGTTAATTAATCTAAGGAACTTCTTTATCGTACCTTTGTTAGTCCAAGCTGCTGCTGAAGGGCATTCCTGGTGCCAGCATACATCATGCTCATCTCGGGTTTACAACCTGCAGCAAAAAGAAAATACAAATATGTTACAATTATACACTTATTCTGAAAAGGAAAGTATAGCAACTTTCTGCTGCATATACTGGTATGGCATGCCATTAGCGTAACAAGGATTTATCCTGAAAGCAGATGTACAGACTATTTGAAGAACAACTAATACTAATCTGCCGACACTGACAAATGTAACACATGAAGCTAGTGATATGAGAAAGAGAAGGCTGAGCTGGTATGACCGTGTAGTCAGAAAGACATCTAATGACTGGGTACATATCATCTAGTCCTCTGAGTAGCTTGGACAAATATAGACAAAATGATAAAGACATGGCATGCAACACAGATGCTTTTGAACTTGCTGCTTTAAAAATGTCACAACCAGATGACTGAAGATTACACCCTAAACAACAGTTGATTGTAAATGGTGCCTTCACTATTTAAACCTCCCCCAATCATGTGATACCAGGATATGACTTTTTTTATAGACTACAAGAAGCAACATACTTGAGGAACAGATGTATATGAATCCTGCTTCATACTGTCTTCATGATTATAAAATATCATGAACATACAGATATTTCCAAATAATAGCCACGAGGTAGAATACCTGAGGGACAGATGTAGAGGAAGCAGAGAGGGTACGAGATACGTCCATCGCCATGGTCCCGCACATAACTGAGGATGACATATCGTGGCTGGGACTCTGTTATCTCGGACTGGATCTCCTCTATAGTGACATCCTGTTGGGGGGAGAAAAATTCTGTATGCAAATCCATTATAATTTCAAAGCCTACATAAATAGATTGCTTGATTTTGCATCAAGATAAAAAGAAAAAAAGAACATCAAATGACAAATGAAGATTTTCTTCCTAAGAATTTTTCCATGATGAATATCAATATATTTGGATGGAGGCCGCTGGATTAGGTTTTTATGTTTATGTTGAAAATATAAATTGAAAAAATATGAAGAATAATAATTGAGAATTTAATGGCAAGGTGATTATTAAAACATTACAAACCTCAAACTCTTCCTCCAAGACCACATTACGCTCTTCCATGTTAATCTTTACTGTAAAAAAGAAAAATCAGATGGCATAATAAATAAACTATAGAAATATGAACTAAAGACACCAACATAAAATCATTAAGGAGTGATTTTAAAATATGTATTTTTAATCTATCAAGTACAATATTATTATAACTCATGTGAACCTGCTTTAAAAAAATTGCCATATACATGCCAGTCGCCAATACCATAGGATATCATCGAGTTGTTGTTTCTCTGATCAAGAAATCAAGAAAGCTGCATAATGCATACAGTCTGTGTCAATAAGTGCTTATTAAATTGTGTGCATTGGATCCATTTGGGTGCTTGCATAGTTCACCAAGTAACATTTTGATGTACAGTTTAAAAATCAATTTATTAGAAAAATGTCGCATATTTCAGATATTTCCGAGGCTGATTTGAATGTGATGTGAGGTGTAAGAAAATAAATACAATATCAAACAGAGGGTGACAAAAATGGAATGTTTGCCTAATGCCTTGGTTGACATTAATTGTCTCAGGTAAACATTCGATGTTATCAACCTCTGTGGAATATGATATGTATATAACGTACCTGTACATTTATATAAAAACACAGTGCTACAGTATTTGCTGCTTCACTATATTAAAAATGCATGCAATGTTCTGATTAAGCACAGTGTGGCATGGCTACTCTTGCTCTTTTCAAACATTTGTGTCATACAAGTTAAAAAAATAGAACATTATGATTAATCTGATGTAACTTACAAAGCAAAGCAGCTACTGTTTTTTCTTTCCTGAATCGAAACTTTTTTAACCTTTCCTGGACATCCTCACTTATGTCACAAACTTTGACATTTTGTGCCTGAAATGAATTAAGATTTGATGACATAATAATGTAAAAACAACAACATAATAATTACCATATAAAATAGTAGTTAACTATTAACAGTTTACACATTCATTCATCAAGTCATGAACTCTCGATTTGGCAATTATTTTATGCACCACAAGATTTTACAATCACAAATTGACAAAAAACATATGAGGTACCCATATATTATATATGTGCATCAAATTTTACAGATTTGGTACCAATTTTTTTTTTTTTTTATAAATATGTTGAATGTTAGTGGAGATTGTATGATAACTAAAAAGGTGAGACTGAACTTGATTTATAAGTTTTCAACTGGGTAAATGTGTCCCTTGTATGATTTAATCCTTTACTAACTAACAGTATTTAGTTTAAAAATGTAAATCAACTGGAAAATCTGGAATTTGTTAGTACTGTACTTACTAAATTTATAATTATAATTTTCATCATAATGAGAACATATCTGTGTGTCTGTCAGCAAATAGTCAGTAATCAAGAACAAAAACAAGAGATACAATACATGTATATAACAACAGAAGTACTATTGATTGCAAGCCAAGATGAATAAGCTCAAGAGGCTCTAAAACTTAACTTTTTTCACATGTTTTACATGCATGCATGCTATGACTACATATAGCTGACTGAGAAATGTAAAAAGTAATGAAAATGACATAATTGGCAGCCATGATGTGGACAACCTTGTTGAGACATTGATATGAGAAAAATATGAACCAGTTAATGGCTACTAAAGTGTCAGAAACTGATATAAATAACTAATTTTTTTAAATGAGAAAACAAAAAATACAAATCTGTTTATTCCATGTTGATACGCATGTTAAAAAGGTGATTTAGACAGTACAATCTCAATATCTAAAAACAAAACTTCTTGAAATGTCTACAATAAGCCTAAGACATATTTAAATATTTTGACTTCACAGTGCACTTTGACATAACAATTCATAGTGGTTATTTAAAGCTCTTTAACATTATTCTGTCTTTGCATTTCAAACAATGAGTACAAATATTTATATCATAAAGCGTGTCACTGCTCAACAGACAGGACTTTGCCCTTTTTTAGTTTATTTTCACAAGATTTTTTATGTTGTTTTGTAAACTTCTAAACTACCACATAATTGTGCATACTGTTATTCTTACTTTTATTTTCAAAAATAACTTTATATCTTAATTTTGTTTTTATTAGTAACATTTATGACTTTGATATGGTGGATGAAAACTCCACTGGCCCAGACAAATGTCTGGTTAGAACCACTGGCACACAGCTGGTAAGCTGAAAGATCTATCTAAAATTAAAGTTCTAGCCCAATGTGACTTGAACTAGTGAGAGACCAAGAAGTTACTAGATGGTGACTCTTACTACAAGTCAACAGGCACTCTTGATTATTTTTTTTTAAATATCTGTAGATCTATTTAGTCTAAAGCTACTTTAATCTTTAATCAAATGTTATTTTGTATCAATCCAGGTATGAATACATCTTCAAGGATGACTGGTCAACACTGTATACATTCTTTGAAAAGGCCCACAGCATAGGCACAGCTTTTTGTAAGAAATGTAATCTTTATTCAGCATAATACATAGGGGGGGGGGTGGGGGGATGATCTGGACAAGCAACAGGGACTGCAACTCATAGAGCCAGATGAGATGTTGCTAACATGAAGAAGCTGAGCACACTCTTTTTCATTGCAACACTGAAGGCAGAGTTGTCTATTTTGAGAAGCGACGGTTGTATTACACAAAAAGTATACAGCAGTTTGTCTTCACTGGTTCTATTTTTTCTAAAATGTGACTACTTTTCCACAGTGCTTGTGCTTTCATTTCTATTTGTTAGTTGTTCATAGGTATACAATTTAATGGATGTATTCATGTTTATTATGCATGTTAAATAACATGTAAATGTAAAATTCAAACATGTTTAAATAGGAGTATAATTTATTGGATGTAATCATGTTTGTAATGTTTCATGTTAATTATGATTGTTAAAAAAAAAAACACCAGTAAATATAAAAGTTTATATTGGTTTTAAAATATTATATATACATTTATTTAGAAAAAGGTATAAGAAATAAAGTAAAAGACTGTAATTTCATGTGTTTTGTTATCTATTATAGACACCTTTTAATTTTTAATGTAAATAACTTTACAAACAATTTGTTTTGTTATTAATGAAGTTTTTAACACAATTATTTTCCCCAAGAAAGTCTCACTCTCTAGCATCCTAATCTCCTTCTCTGGGACCATGGGAAGATCACATGTCTAAGAGTTGGTAAATATATACTCAAACTGTATTATCGACACATCTCTATTACCAACGTATTCCGAATATTTCAACATGCAAATAAACACAGAATGGCTTTGAACAATATTTCTAAAAATTAGTTAATTTTATGGTAATTTTTTGGTTTAGAGGTTAGTTGTCCTTTACAAATTCAAAGATATTGTAATGCATAGATAAGTCAAACAAGTACAAAGATAAGGTTACCAACCACTTCGGTAAATGACCACTTTGGTAAATTCATCTTATGTAAGGATGAGTCCGGTCGTTTCGGTAAATAGGTAAACATATAGTATAATACCTGATTGAGACAAAGAATGGGCCCTCTGTCCATGTGTTAAATTATTTGTATATTAATTATTGTCTCTTTGTTTAAGCTAGCAGGGAAGTGTGTCAACTAGAAAACTAAAATAAAATAATGTTATAAAATATAACTTTAAGCATCTAAATATACACCACATAATTTTAAGCATTACAGATAGGTTTGATAATAACACATACATAAATATTCATATTTATTTTATTTACATCCTGAGTTTTTGGAGCAAAGAAATTGTGATGGGCCCCGGATGTTAGTATTTTCTAGTTGACATACGTCTCTGCTAGCTAAAACAAAGAGACAATAAATAAATTAATAAATGATTAAATTGTCTGTCTCGGGCTGATGTGTGAAAATCTTTTCACACCTAAAAATATTCAATTCTTCGTCTCAATCAGGTATTATACTATATGTTTACCTATTTACCGAAATGACCAGATTAATCATTTTATATAAGATGAATTTACTGAAGTGGTCATTTACCGAAGTGACTGGCACCCCAACGATAATACAGTGGTCCATGCTATTCCCATTATTAAAAAAAAATATAACTTTAGTTATTGCTCTTAATAAGATTTGATCTTTACTTTCCAATTCTTTTCAAAGGCTCCATACTAAGACAATAAAAATAAGGTCAAAGGGTAAATGCCAAGCAGTTTGACCTAGCTACTCATAACTCATGGGATGGGAGTACCTACAAGTACAACGTAAAGAGCATCATTTCATTTGCTAACAAGGCATCGATTTTATTTAAAATAAACATTAATAAAACTGCTGCTTGTTCGATAACGGTGTAAACCTTAATTTAAAATTGATCATCTTAACTTAAATTAAGTTATTTATAAAAAGCAAACCATTTTAACTTTCACTTCTGTGGCAGAAGCAGGAAGTATACCGGAAGTAAACAAATTGTAACAGGAAATGCGCATTGTCCTTAAAAGACGATGCAGCGCAGATAGCAACCACCTGTAAACAACATGGCGGGTGCAGACGAAGGCCAGAAAGATAATACTGGTAAATCCACAATTGAGAGTCTTCTGATAATAATGTATTATGAAAAAGAGTGAAAACAAAATCTTACTGATCATTTCTGATAGGCCTAATAAGGTTTACTAATGTTGATATAACGATTTTTTTAGTTTGTTTAAAACGTTCGCTTATAAAGTTAAAATAAATAAAACTAGCATTACAGCATAATGCCTGCCTTATGTTGTCAGTATTGACTTTTGGCAGTACAAAGTTGAAGCATCTGGCAACACATTTTTTCTCTCCTAATTTCTTGTACTTTTACTTAAGAGTTCAAGATTTTCAATATTTCTGTAAAGTTTTACCACAATTTGTTAAACACGACAAAGACGATCCCAAAATAAGCATTTCAAGGTTTACAAAAACAAAATGTTCACATATAGCTACATAAATATAAATGCTCATCTTTTCTTCAGATTCCCTGATTGCAGACATTCAGAGAAAGATTACAGAAGCATTTGATATGTTCGACCATGAATCTAATAAAACAGTTGATGTCAGGTAAAATTTATTTAAGCTGAAATTACCCTTGTTTAAATATTCCATAATCATTGTAAGATTAATTTTTAATCTAAAACAATCATAATCACACCATTAATATGACAAATTTTACCAAGTTGCAGGAAAATGATGTTTTCTTGCAGTAAGTCTACAAATCTAAGTTTATAAAGCAAACTGAGTTGCAAAAACCTTTTTTACCCAGTATGGAATTTGAACCCACAACCTCCTGCTCCAGAGTCAGGTGCTCTGCATGCTGAGCTTCCTGGCCAGACATATCTGGAAGAGTATATTCACTACACTCCTCCCATATTTAACCATTTTTTGAAGCAAGGTGTCAACTGCAATTTCAGACTTTATTCATATAACCTGTATTGCTCCAAAGGATTCTCTTAAGAATCACTTCTGATGCCATTTAGGGTATACTAATGTAAATACATTTTTACCCAGGATGTCAATTTTACCCATGACCTGCTTCGGAGTCAGGTGCTTTATCAACAGATATAGCTTGGCAGACAGCTCTGTGTTAGCTTTAAACTTGGAAATAAAGGGTTAAACATATAAGTTTAAGATTTTTGATTTTACTACAGCTTCTAAATTGTTTTTGTTATCGTTCAATACTGCACTGTACAAGAATGTAACAGTTATTGTTTTTATCTTACAGGGAGGTCGGAACTATCATTCGGTCCTTAGGCTGTTGTCCAAGTGAAGCTGAACTTCATGATGTTTTGGCTGAGGTAATTCTAAACCTAATACTACTCTTAATAATAACAATAATACCGCCTATTTGATAATTGCTGTTATCAAGGTACCTTTCTAATGAGCATAGTCTTTGCCCAAACAATTTTACTTGGCAGTTTATTTCTTGAATACCAACATAAGGGAATATTTCCTTATAATTATCCTAGCTTTTTCTATATCCATACACTCTTGTAGTTGTCCAGGAACTTTCTCTGTCATGCTTTTTAAGACCTTTTGTATGGTATAATAAGCATGCATGCTAAGAGTTTTTTAGTCGCTTAATGCAATCTGTCATTGATTCTAATATTTGCATATCAATTGTATTGATAAAATTGGAAGACAAAAAAATAACATTGTATCATTCACTTTCACTATTAAACTGTGTATTTCTGACAATTTTCTTGTACTTTTTCTGCTTGTTTGGTTCCTTATTATTAATACTTTGGATGATAGTAAACTCTTTTCTTTTATTTGTCTTCAGTAGTAACCAGACTTTTATAAAGTAATACTTCCAGTTTAAAACAGTAGTCTGTTAAAATTCAAACAGTAAACTGAATAAACACAAAACAAAAGATATCTAGAGTAAAAATGACAGTTTACACATGTCAAGTTAGAACTGTAATATTCATAACACTCATAGATCTAGCAAAGGTAGTGATAGTTCTAACAGAAACAGAAAGCATTATCTCCCCTGTTTAGAAAAAATATATCAAAAGAAATAGTCTGCATTTGTCCAGTTTAAAAATCCAGAACCAGTCAAATATTATACAGTGTACACACAAATATAGACTGTACTAGTCATTTTATTGCCTTTTGTGAACGCTGTCATAACTTCAAAACAAAACCGTAACTAGAAAACAAAAATAGAATGACATACAGATCATTAACATTTGTAACATCTGTACATTTTTGCTTTTTGTTTTATTCTGCCACCCAAAATAATTATATTCTTATGTGTGTATTTAAAATCGATCACAAAAAATGAAATGCGTCCAGAGAGTTTATATCACTGACAACTCTTGATATTTAAATAAAAGTTCTTAAGGAAATTTGAAAGCTTGAAAGATGTCTAAATGTGGAAATGTACATTTTGGATAATGTTTGCCTTTTTTCCAGATTGAAGAAGAAGAACCAACAGGTTATATACGCTTTGAAAAATTTCTACCCAAGATGACAAAAGTCCTGATGGAAAGAAGGTGTATATTTTTTTTACAGAAATAGTGAACTAATAATTGAAATGAAAACTGTTACTAAGGAGAGTTGATGTTTGTTTTAACAGTTTTCCTGTTCTGTACACAGACTGGCCCCTAATTATCTAATGTAGAACTATCTTTTTTACCTTTTCTAATTTTTAGATTACTTTTCCTCCTGTTTACTAGTTCTATGAAAACAACTTCATGAGAACCAAATTGACTTTGACAGGTACATTTAAGAAAGTATCAAACAAATATGAAATTTATTTATATATACATTTAATTCTGCACAAACTATTTGAAAAGATTGTTTCTCATTGATCAAATGACCCCTTCCTGCTTCTTTCTGGGAGAAGAGTTTTAAAAACATTTCAAGTAGGACAGCCTACAGACTAGTTAAAAGAACACCTAACATGATTCGGGGAGTATGTTTTTACATCATCTGTTTGTTATCCTCCAGATATAAACCAGCTCCTGAGGACCAGCTACTGCGGGCCTTCCAGGTGCTAGACTCTGCTGGCAAGGGTTACCTTACATCTGAGGAGCTAAGAAAACATATGACAGAAGAAGGTATGTCTTAATGATGCAATCTATCTGGACAGGGACATTTGCCAATTATTGACATATTTTAAATTTTGTCGTCATTATGAGGTACATTATCATATTTTTTTTAGATGAGACATTTTTCTCTAGACATAGATATTGCTATTAGCAAATTTGATTTGGTTAAAAAAATATATGTGTATGCAATTCAATTCATAGAAATACAGTATTTTAGTTACTCATTGAAACAGGCCCCTGTGGAAGAATGATAAGTCACAGATTTGTACCTCGTGAGCCCCTCACTGCATGGGTTAGGGTCCCAGTCAGGGCAAGAACTTTCATGTATGGAGGTCTTCCAGCTGACCTGCACTGTGCTGGTGGTTCTACCCAGGCATATGGTGTTACTCCACCAATACTTAACTGGGCATCACCAATAACCATAATTGTGTCAGTACGGTGTTACGAAAACCAACAACCAAAAACATCAAAAATTTGTTCATACATTCATGCAATTTTATCAACAGTATTTGGTTAAGAGAAGTTAATGAACAACAGCACTCATCTGGAACTTTTGTGCTCTGATTATTATTGAAATATTTGTTAATTCTGCCATTTTTGTGTGTAGGTGAATCCTTTGAACAAGAGGAGATGGAAGAGATGTTGTCAGCAGCCCTGGATCCAGACAAAAACATCATACAATATAAAGACTATGTTTCTCTCATGAGTGTTGAGGACACATAGAGCAGTGATTAGTGTAGCAAGAACTATATCAGACTCAACAATGTTTATATATTATTAAGACATTCCACTTTTTATATTTTTAACTTTACTTACAATTTTACATGTGGACTAGAGTTATGTACTGTTTGTCATTGAATAAATTATTGTCAAACATGATGGCATGTACTGTTGTTCCTAGTTGTTATTGTGATTTGTACATTTTGTATATATTCCGGATACCAAAGTAAATTTTTAATACAAGAGAGCAGTTTTCAATAGTAAATTACAAGGAGTGTTTTTTTTTTCCACACCTATATTGATCATTATAGTAATTTATTTACATATTCTTAATATTTACAGTAATTCGATATGAAAACATTTTTAATGGGTTTTGGATAATACACTTAATTTCAAAGCATGCTTGGATGTATAGTGTTACAGGTATTCACGCATTTGCGGCTTTTAACCTTAATTTGCAAAATACTTATAAAATGTAAGCAAACTATTGTAAAGTTTTGTACAAAGTCTTACAATGTTTAATTGTTTTTTTAAGATTTTATTGGATGAATTTAAAATCAGAACCCATTGCATATTAACACTCTGGAAACTGCTTCATGATTTAACCAGACTCATTGCCGAGTTTCATGTCTCGCTATCAATTTTACACTGTTTCCTTGAAGCAGATGCAGTGCTTCCTTCACAGTGAATAGCATGCCATGTACACCTTGCAAGGCTACCATGTCTAGTCAAATGCTAATACTGAGCTGACCGGTTTAAGAACCTTGTATTGGTGTTAAACCAGGTCCTGCGTTGAAAGCAGAATTTCATTACAAAACAAGGGTCAAAAAGAAAAACTAACACACACTGAAAAAAAGATTTTTATTTATAGCAGAACACCAAAAAAATTCAAATACTTGGATAAAAACTTCTTGTGATCAAAAGATATAAAACAAAATAAGTAAAAGAAATATAAGAAAATGTTAGGCCATTTTGCAGTGCGTCTTAGGCTCATTTCAACTAGCAAAAACAAGGATGGAAGAAAATAAAATTTACATGATTTGTGAGAAAATTTACAAGAAAAAGAAAATTATTGTAAAATAAATTGATCTACTATTTTTTTTAATTCTAATTTACTTCTTTCACCACGATATACTAAAATTCTCAAAGCTGGTTATGTCATTAAAACTGTTTTTGTTTTTTTCAAATGTAAGAAGTCAGACTGTTTTACAATGTTATACTGAATCCAGATGGAATGTTAGGATTACAAATGTTTGTATTACATGATTAAAAGGTGTTAAATAATGCATGAAAGATGTAGATATTTTGTTATGGTTATAAATACTGCAGCATTACATACAAGTGAAATATAAAACATTTGCAATAAAAGTATTACAATACTAGAAAAAGAAATACAGAAATAGTTTAGAATGTATATCTGACCTACAATTCATATTTTAAACAACCACAAATATAGATGACAATACAAATTTATAACCAGGTTGAAACTGACATATGTAAAGCAATGAAAATAAAACACAAGTGCAATATTAAACGACACAAGACAGCAACTAAAACACCAGCCAAAAAACCACATACAGGTGAATACAAGACATCTTTATTTATTATAATGTGCAATGACAAGAATACAAAGAAATTATTTACAAATATGAACTCCTTTGTTATACATGATTGTAGCTTTTTACAAGGAATTTCACAAAACTTAAAACATGAATATCTACAGCTACACAATGCTGATTAATCAAGACAGCCTTGAATTGTTCGTACTCTATCATTACAATAATTCCTAGTCAGTCATACCTGAATAAACTGGGAAAAAAACAAATACAGAATGACACAGATGTTGAATACACTAAACAGAACTTGGTAAATAAGTGTAACATGTGATATACTGAAATAAGGATAGTAGGCTCTCAAACAATATAACACAATTGTCAATTGTAAACATTTTCAACTCCATTCAACTTCTACACAGTGCTACACTAGTGATAGGGAGACTAGTTACTGCTGGGTTGTTCAGTGGTCTGGGCCAAAAGTGGGTGTTGTCTTCTGGTGTTTAGGGCTGAGAGTCACGGATGTTGTTCTGAGAGAAACACAACTTCAGCACGTATGGGCGACCACCTAGAAGCAACATATAACAAAAAATATTTGTAAAACACATGCAACCTTTGCTGCCAGGTTCTATCCACCGACCCAATACCAAACAAAAATCAGATTCAAAGCCACTGTGACCTTAACTTTAGCCACTTATCCAAAGTCTAATGACAACTATGTTCTCATCATGACTTATACTTACCAATAATTACAAAAGTTTTTATGATTTTGGACTCTACTCTTGCAAACTTGTCAAACTAATACCACTTTTAAGGCCATTGTGACAGTGACATAGTTAGACATATTTAAGTAAATGATACTAGAGGTACCAAATGCCTTTTAAAGTGGTTTTTTTTTCTCTCTCAAAAAGTTGCAGAGTATGATAATTGATTATTTAACATGTTCAAATTGATGTCTATGCTTTCTTTTTAACCTGATCATAAGAAATGAAACCTTGAGCATCTGTAAATAGACATAACACAATAAGCTAAATTCATACATGCATGAAACAATATTTTACTCAGGTGTCATTTTCTCACCTACACAAACAAAATGTGAATGGAGCCATGTATGCACAATGCAAGAACAGAATTTTGGAAGGTAAATTAAGTGAAAATTGTCAAGATCACAGCAGCAAAATAAATAAAAAAAGATAGAAAAATGTGAAAAAATGTGAAACTCACTGATAGACTAGGTCCATAGTTAAGAACAAAAGTGTGCAACATTTAGAAACACTCCATTGTGTAAACACTCTTCACTACAGAATGACTGTTGTCTTGGTCATTTGAAAAAATACATAGGGTACAAGTAACTCTCATAAAAATGTATACAGTTGTCCTTAATACCGCGATTGGCTGCCGGACCCTGCCAACTGTGTTAACATGTTAATGTGTACGTACATTTGTGTACTCCTGATGTGTCTAAATCTTTTAAAGTCATGTAAGTGTATAGTTTGCTTAGATTGCTAAGATACAACCCACTGGCAAAATTGTGATCATATTGGCCATTAAAAATGGAGAGGCTGTAGACTACTGTCCGGGTAAAAATATTGACACCCCAGAGGTCGGCTGGAGGAACTAAAACAATGGAGTATGTTGTGAATGTAGATATATAAAATGAAAGTTGTAAACCGTATGAAGCAGCTAGCTATACCTGGGTTAGGGATGGAGCTGTGGTTGGAGATAGTGAGTGCCTCAGCAGCCTCTGACTGGTTGTCCCACTCAAGCAGACCAGTCGAGCTCTTGTCAGCTGAAATTTAGGTAAAAACATACAAATATTAAATCTATTTGATGTTCATCTACACAATAAATGAGCAGCTGTCTGGTGAAAAGGTAAAAACACAAGAACAAAACAAAATATTGTTTTTAAATCTGATTAGACCCAAATGAAATTATATTTTAAGCAAAAGGGAAGACATAAAAGTGTTCTTTTTTTTAAATATCCATAGCACTATCACATGTATTTAAAATTTTACAAAACGGCCATCTACTTACACTTGTTAGCAAACTGCAGCACCTTGCTAGGTGCCTTAGCCCCAGCTTCAGAAAACAGCTGAAATAAAAAAACAACAATTATGTTTATATCATTACACAGTTACCAAAATACATGAATGAGAACCACAGAATATACACCATCTTCTCAAACACTGATTCTTAAATTTGTACCACCAGATATTTAAAATGACCAATGACTTAACACAGCAGTTAAAGAGACTGAATAAGGGCAAGAAAAGCAAACATAAATCACGAGTCTGTTGTTTTTTTTCCTTCTTTTTATTACATCACACTTACACAACTATGATCATATTGGCAAACATCCAACTAATTATTTGTGGAGGAAGACCCCAGACTTATACCTGGGTAGAACCACCTGCACATTGCTGTTTAGCTGGAAAACTTCCCCACATGTAAGTTCTCACCCTGAAATCGAACCCACATGATGAGGGGCTGCGAAGTTACCCATATCAAATATTATGAATTTTAATGCAACAAATATAATTAATAAGCTATTCACTTAAACATATATATTTCTGACAGTTATGTTTACCTGCTTCAGTTCGTCCTCTGTAATGTTAGGTGGAGCGTTGAAGTAATGAAGGATCTCCGTTGGATGCATGATGCGTGGACACAGTTAAGGGACATTAATTCAACATTCTTTTCTTCACAGAATTGTACAGGACAAACTCAAAGACTGTTTAAATGTCTTGTTATGAATAAGACATCTTTAATTTGATAGCTGTAATCTTTGCATACTTTTTTAATAAAAGATTTTCCTAAAAAACAACTTTTCGTAATTTTTGTAATCTTAGGTTTTAACTAAAAAAGAAAGAAAAAAATAAGCAAAAGATAAGCAAAACAAGCAACAAAATCACACAAGAAATAAAGCTTTCAGAAAGCTTTGATTAAATGTAATATATGATGTTTAAGGTGATAAAATTCATCCACACTCCAACCCCCAATCTATAAAATTTTTAAGAAGCAATGACAACCATCAAAAAGGATTCCAAAGAATAAGTTAACAAAAATGCAGACACAGACATTTTGTTTACATCAATGACCAGGTTAAAGGATATGATTCTTGGCAGCTGCCTCAGGTGTAGAGAAGCGATTGTTGCGGCTGGTAGTGAAGTCCTTGTAGGAGGATGTCTGGTCAGGCAGCACGTGGGGCATGGCCACCTCTTGGAGATACTGCTGCTTTGATGGGCTGTGAGAGATCATATTTTTTTTATTTTTCTGAATTTTATCACAAGTCAAAGACCTAAATGCACAAAGTGGAACACTGCGATAAGCCAAAGAACAGACTTTGTTGGACTCCTTGCTGCAGATATGTTACTCACTGAGAGCACCTGCTGTCAGCGCCAATAGCAATTGAGCACTCATGTTATTAAGTCAAATGCTTCGTCTAGTGCAACGGCTGTTTGCACTGTGATACTGTGTTGTGTGCTTCCGCCCTCACACACATAAGCTGTGGCTAATAATGGTTAGTTTTTCTAATTATCCCTTCCCTACTTTCCCTATATACATGCTTCCTATATGCAAGGAAATATTCTGCAGTCAGTTTGATGTTTTGATACCAACTTAATACATTCTCAGAAAGGTTTTTCCTCCTACACTGGTCTGTAATTTTGCAATGCATCACTGACAAAAGGAAATGTTAAAGTGTCCCTTACATACAACTCAATGGACTTGGGATATATCATTATGAAATGATGCCATTATTCAACTAAAATTGAGGTGCAATTCGAAGGCATGTTCACACATTTTAATGCAATTAAAAAAAAAAGTATGTAAATCATATTCACTTAATAAAACAAAGTGACAGGGCCACTCTTAAATTGAGACATCAATGAAAAAACTTCAGCAAGACAATTCTAAAACATATATTGGATATAAAAAGATTGCAAGATTTACATTTCTTAAACACTTATTACCAACCCAGTAGACCTGAGTGACACTTATTGTAAGGCTTATCTGAAGTAGATTTTGGACTGAGGCAACTAAAAGAAAAAATGATATTCATACATACTCTAATTTTATATTTCATAACAATTAAGTAATACAAAATACAGATGATTAAAAAAGAATAATTTCTTGACCTAATATACAGACTTAAAACAAAAAAAGAGAAATAATTGGCCAATGTCTTTTACACTATTTGGTTTCCATCAGATTAAAACTGAAATAAAAATAATGATGACGATTTTATTTAATCAGGCTTCACAGTAAATAAAACAATCTTCCCTGTGGGTCCTAGATAGTATGTACATAAAGGAAATAAAGGCAAAAATAGCTAGAAGTGAAATGCAAACAAAATTTGTAGCAACAAGAGCATAATGTTAAATTTTATTTATATTGATTTGTTAAATTTGTTATGTAGAACATACATGTAAGATAATACTGTTTATGTAATTTATAAAATCTTGCTTTTGGATTTTTTCTATAATAAACGTTTATAATGATTATTATGTTTTTTAGGTATATCGTCCCAATAGTACCTGAGACTTAGTTGACCAGACAACCCTTATATTTGCTTGAGCATTAGCAAGCTATATCACTATCATTTTAATGATTTTGTCAAGTTGTGGCCCTGAATCAAACACCCGCCACACATACCTGGAGCTGACCAGGACTGGTTAATTTAAACTACCATCATAATTGTTTAACTGTCTGTCATACATACGTCAGGACAAGCTTGTTGTTGAAGAGGTTGGTCTGACCCAGATTGTACATAGCTCTCTCCACAGACATTGGGTCTCCCATCTGCACCATGGCTGAACCCTCCTTGGTTTTCAGGAACTTGACCTACAAAAAACAAAGGCATGAATCTGAACAATAGTATTGAAAAAAAGTTAAATGACCAATAGTGTGTATCACAATTTAAAAAAAGCATTCGTACAACATGTTTATATAATTCTTATTAACTTTATGTCATTTGTGATGTAAGCATAATCTCTACTGACAGAAAAGCTTCCATTTAAAAGATCCCCTATTCCTTTTATTACATTATTTCTAACTACATCAGAGCAATATGTAGACCTTTCAGCTGGCCCATAGAACATTGTCTTGGATAATGTGATACCTTTAAACCTTTGAATCACTTAAAGGTTTTTGAACTAATCTGTAGAAAATTCTTCTCTTCTGTAAGCATTAAGTTTCAGTCTTACCCTACTGCAAGGTGCCATAAGAATCTTTTTCCTGGGCAAGATTAAAAGTATTCACATAAAAAACAAAAGTTAAATAAAAGTTATATCTGAAATAATAAATTACTAAATTCAAAATATATAAGTTAATAACAAATTAGTATTTATATACATCAGTAAATGATTGTGTTCATACCCTAACCACATTGCCATAAAGGCAAAGCAAGTTGAAGAGCCTGTCACAGTTCATGTAGTCAGCGTTAAGACCATACACCATGAGCACACAGCCCTGCTGTGGGGAGGATGAGCCCCCCATGGCAGACTGGTCAGTGAAGCCCTGGCCATAACCACCTCCAGGACCGTACCCACTGGAGTCACGACGCACAGGCTCTCCGCGGCCAGCACCGCCAAAACCCTGAAAGGAGTTCAGTATCAAGGTAATGAAGATGAATTACATTATTTTTAAAACGGCCATATTATTAAATTTAGCAACTTCACATTTCAAGTCAAAGTTTATCTATCTTGAAAGTTTGGAGATAATTTTAGTAACAAACTACTCATGTACAAAATTACCAGTAACATTAAGACTATGAAATAACAAAACATAACAACAAAAGTTATATAAACATGAAAAAAATGTACCTAAAAACAAAGTTTTGTGGTCTATAACAAAGTTTTCAGTCCCAATCTACCAAGTTTTTGGGGTTTAACAAGTAAAGCATCCTACCTCTTGTTTAAAGCCATGTCCTGGTCTGGCTGGTGCCCCAAACCCTGGTGAGGAAATGGGTGCTGCCCGTCCCACACCCTTGGGGGGGTACCCAGACTCATAGCCAGCATCCCCACCACCATAGTGGGCACCATATCCACGCCCAACACCAGCTGCACCACCGCCCCACTTGCCATCAGGGTACTCCTCAAACTCTGGAACAATGGAATTCAGAACACACATTTTTAAGTCATTCTCTAAATCAAAAAAGTAATAACAAGCTGACATATGATCTATGAAGATAATGTAATGACATGGATGAATAGCAATCAGTCAAATACAAAGAACTGGCCATTAGAAATCAATAAGTAAATATTCATCACTTACTGCTCATTCAATGGTGCTTACATTATTTTTTCCCCCCGCAACCTTATTTCAATTAGAAAATAATAATCCAATGTTACATTTATTTAAATTGGATTATACCTTTTCACAAAGTGAGTAGTAATAACACAGTTTAAAGTCATACTGCTCTTCAAGTACCAGGCATATTAGCTTTACCAGCATATGGTGTAGGCGCGACTGTGAAGCGCGGGTCAGCTAGCAGTGGGGGGTTCTTCCTGGATCCTGGGCTTACTGAAATACACACAGAGAATTTTCATTCAGGTACAGCAAGGTGCTTACTGTACATGGGAACTGGGAAAGGAGGCTAGAGAAGCACCAACAACTATACCCCTGGGATAAGTATGGTCAAGAAGGAAAAAAATATGTTTCAAAAACAAAACCCCATGGAAGGTTATGGTTTAACTGGGATAGGAACAGTTCACATTAAAAAGATAAATAATCAACATTGTACTATAAAATGAATACATTTTTGCCCTTCAGTGAAATGGTTTTTCTTCAATTTTTAGTTTTATTGCATCTTCATTCAAATGCACATTAAATTTAAATTTAAAAAAAAATATGAACACACTTTAATGCTGTTTAAATTTTTGTTGAATTGAGTGTCATTAGATATTTGAGAGTTTAATGTCTTAAAAGAAAATTATCTATTGAAGTTCTTCAATACATATACAACTTGTATTTCCTTCCAAAATGTAAACATTTAAAACAGAACAATGAAAAAGAAAGGAGTTAAAATATTTGGAACTTGTCATGCTTAAATATAAAGTGTTTTCATTTCTAGTCAAATCATCTAAATCTTATTTCAACTTTGTTATGAAAAAACAATACAAAAAACATATAAGACAAAATTATGCATTTCAGACAAAATAAAATTAAAATTGGAAAAAATTTACACTGGATGAAGGAAGGTTCAAACATGATTGCAACAGTTTTGACTGTTTACACAGAAAGCAGGACAGGGAGGGAGATGCCAGTCCTAGCTACAACCTGAAGTCTCCAATGGTCACAGCAGCAAACCCTCAGTAGACATAACATCATCGACAGTTCACATCCCATGTTTTATAGGTGGCGCTACTTACAATCCTTGAAGAAGCCGAAAACAGCCTGAGTTGACGTGATGCAGTTTCAAAAGCAACCCAGCCGTGCTCACTGTAGATAAGAATCAAATCAAAACTTGAAGACCACATCTGTAAAGGTGTGTATGAGTGTCAAGTTTACTGCATCGTGTGTTTCTTGTGATGGTCTGACTCCAGTATACCTCCTTCCCCTGTTTGTATGATGTCCAAGGCTTTGTGTTCGGTGATGCTGGCAGTAGTAGGGTATTGAAGATGTTCACTGGATATGGAACACTGATGGTGCTTGATTTGACTTCGTGACAATGCATGTTCACTGATACTGCTTTATACACTGTTATAGTATGATCACTGGTATGTAATTCTTCAATACACTGATTATGTATATTCACTGAATGTAGAACATCTACACACTGATAATGTACTTTCACTGTGTTTTTTGATTCGAAGATCAGTATTTTCACAGTATGTAATGATACACTGATCTGTATGTACACAGTATGTAATGATACACTAATCTGTATGTACACAGCATGTAATGATACACTGATCTGTGTTTACACAGTATGTAATGATACACTAATCTGTATGTATCTAAACACGTATAAAGTCACTGCATTGGGTATACACAAATATATGTTTGCTGAATGTAGGTTTTCAATAATTTTATTTTATTTATGTCACTGAGTATATATAGATAGAAAAGTCAACTGCCCAAAATGTTCCATTGGACACATAAGCATGCATGTTGATATATTTTCCAACAATTTAATTGACATTGACTGTGAATGCACATTTTTATGAGAAAAAGTTGAACAGTGATCAGGATAAGGTGTTTTAAACATTTCATTTTTGGGGAGTGGAGGGGAAGAACTTGTAATATTGTAATGAAGTTAGTTGTTGTATCAACTATTTTTTAATGCGAATAAACTGTTTTGTTACTGCAATACTTTGTGTGTGCAACTTTTTCTCAAGTAGTTTATGCATATTACAACAAAGGATTGTATTTTGCAATCTAAGCAAATTATGCTTTTTATCAAAGGCAAACATAAATGCACATTCTCAGATAAAAGTGATTTTTGGAACATTTGAGCATGTATTCCATGTCTTTCATCTGCAAACCACATGTCATTGCCATCTATCAGCCCTCTCTGTTCATGGCATTCATGCCTTATGTGAACAAGCATATGTTAACAACTGCCCTTAGATAAGCATATATGGGTTATCTATCCATCTATGGTTGTGTAAATATAAGGGCAATTCATTATTACAAGACTGTGTGTCCACACAAACCAAGATTTTAATAACATGGTTAATGTACAAGATCGTCTTCCTGCCATAGAATGAGCTGCTTTCAACTTCTGTTTGTGCTTCATTGCTTACCCCTGTGTCACTGTGTGTGAAAAGGTTTTATCTTTGGGCGATGATATTTCACAATTACCATGGCAACCTTCGGGCTGTCTTCTGCACATTGTGACGTCTTGTGTTCCTGAGGTGACAGGCTGTGGGAGTTATTCCCCCAGTTAGGATTGTGGGGTTTTCCTGGTGGCTGTGTACTGCAACTTGTCAGTTTAGGCATGGTGCTTTGGGTTAATTACTTATCTGGTCATTTCTGTGCTTCAACAGATAAGTTTTTAATGGAAGTATTTGGAGTTTGTTTTAGGATGTTAATTTGGCTGCAAAAAGTGGTGGTATACATTTATGAGTGTTTGAAGATTTTTTTTTATTGACAAGTACTGATTTACATAATGTATTGCATGACAAATAGTACATGTGAAAATCTGCTTATGAATATGGTACATGTAAAGATTTTTGTTTAAAGTAAAAAAAGATGTTATATTTGGCTGAAAGCATAAGCAAAATTAAATTATAGTGCTTGAAAAAGAAAAAGTAAAGTGTATGCAAATGATTCTATGTTCAAAAAAGCAATGATGGGCAATATTTTTAGTGCATCAAGAAATGTTTCTATGTTAGAGTGTCCCCCCCAAAAAAAGTCTGTAAAATGTAATCAGGGAAGTTGAGGTGTGAGCTGAAGGTACAATTAATGCTATGCTAATATTTAATGTAAACTATAGAGATTTTGTTTTATTTGATTATGTCAATATGATACACTACATGAATATACTCCAATGAAAATTGATGTCACTCTTTGAAAGAATTATCATGATAAAGGTGAAAACTTTTGTTAACAAATAAACAAAAAGAGCTTTATATCCAAAAACAAATGACTAACTGAAGAACAAGTTTCTTGGCAACCAAAAAGGTATACTAACAAAAACAATTTCCAAGGCAAAATATAACTAAGTGTTAAAAGTTTGGTTTATTAGTAGCTTTGTGGTATTATAAGCTTACTCGCTTAGACTTAAGAGAACAAAAGTAAAAGAGCCCACTATTTAAAAACAAGTTAGAAAAAGATCTTTCTTTCTCATGGCTAATATTTTAACACCCCAGTTGCCTGAAGCAATATAAGCAATGAATATATCTAAATAACTAAATTAGATACAACACAAGTTAGCAGTATATATATATGTATGTAGATGAACTCTAATGAGTAAATCAAAGACTTCATCTAATATTTGGTCACACAAGTAGTGTTTTGTGATAAAACAGAATTTGCCAGTACAATGTTTGTTATTGAGGTGGACTAGTTTTATTATGCAGTGCAGCAAATGTATGCAGTTTGGTAATTTTACAGATACTAACAGAATAATTATAATTTTTCTTGGTAACTATCAGCAAAATGAAAATCTCGATTTTTAACTATTGTATTAAAATTGAATTAAACAACAAAAAGGTGTGTTAAGATAAAATGCTTTACTGCATTGGAATAAATTGTAAAAAAAATAATATATGTAAGTGAGATTTTGCCAAAATGTAGCCAGGAATTGACAAAGGTATTATCATGCTATTGTGCTATATCTTTCAAACTAACAATGAATAAATGATAATGGATAGAATAATGGTAAACAATGACTAGAGAATTACTCACTGGTGAAGAGACTGTGACTTGTGGAGTAGTCTGAATAAACAAATAGCATGCATGACTATTGATTGTGCAGTGGCTGTGCGATCATTAATATCTGATGAATACCAGTACATCTTTGATTTTATTTGAAAACTAAACTGTGTGAAATAGAACTTTTAACAATTGAAAAGTGTTTGAACTAAGAAATATAACATGTTTCATGCAAGTGATACCAACATTTTATATAGAGTTCTTCTGAAAATTAAAAAAAGAAAGATGTGAATTGAATCAACTTGAGATTGTTTTAAGCAAAATGGACCATCAACATTAAAGAAAGTGTTTGTATTTGTGAAATGTACGTTGTTTATCAATATATTCATGCATGTGATAGGAACAATTAATAGGTTTTTTTTTATCTGAAATGAGAACAGTGACGTGTAAATGTACATAAAAATGGGAAAAGTGTTGGATCAAATAATGGACCAAAAGTAATGTATATTGACATGATGTTTAAATTGCACTTAGTAATCTGTAGTAGGTCTGCAGTACAGTCATTGGTAGTATATATTTTTAGATGTTACTGCGTGAAGATTAAACAGTGTCAGTGAATTTGCCCTAGGCTCCAGATTTAGTATATTTCTCAAATATGTTATTCTCTTCTAACACATCACTGGCACTCAACTGATTTGTGTCAATATTACAAGTCCAACAAGTAACAAATTTAAAACGACATGGTCACAGTTTTGCGCAGATACACAATGCGCAAAACCATATGATGTGCACTTTAAACACATTAGAACTAACATGTCGTAATCAAGTCATATTGTTTATGACTGACATACAAACAACATATATTACCTTAAAATAGTTTAAAATATATCTGCTTTAGAAGTAACAATAGTTAAAAAAAAAGTTGGAAAGCTATGTGAAACCTTTTGATTGTGCCAACCTAAGGGAAAAATAATCTTTTAAGGAATTATTAACATGGAGCTTTGTGATCAGAGTTAACATTTTATTCCATTGTTCACTATGGTTTAAATTTTTTTGCTTTTTTTTAACAAAAATGTAAAAATACAAGATGACCCAATTGTGATTAAGTCACCGATAGGATTTACTATTATAACCTGGAGCTCCAGGAATGTTTGGGATGCTTAATTTGCACTGTGTTTTTTGCTTTGTTGTAAATGCTGTTTGAAATAGTACCAGTGACTTTTTTAAACATTTGTTGTTGTTGTTGTTTCTTTGATGCTTTTTCAAGGATAAGTGCAATATACACATCAATAATTCTTACCTTTTGTTCATATACAATTTTTAAACAGACAATAAATTCCATAAGCAGAATGTGACAACAAAGCATAATACATAAACTTTAGTTGCTGTTTATAACAGCTTATATCACAATCCATTACTTGTTTGTAATTGATTTGAAATATCAAACTAGCTAGCTTGATCTTCTACCATCAAAATTAGTCTTTCCTTACTGAATTTAATACTCAAGCCTTAAATTACAGTTTAGAAGAAGCAATTGCAAAGTCAACTTGCGACATACTCTGCCATCGACTGACTGCAGACAAAAACATGCCAACATACCTTGCTCCGGAATAGTGTAGTCCCAGCTCTCACTGTTGTTCACACGCACATTCAACTGATCAGTCTGAAAGGCAGAAATGGGAGGCAAAATAAATAAGGTGTGTTTTGATATACATACAATACATACCATACATTACATACCATATCTATTCCAATTGAGACCTGCCCTTTCTGAAGGACCACTAAGATTTATAAATAATTTAGATATTTTGCACTAAAAATTGATTGATGGACTAAAGAGAAATACACCAAAAATCCTTTAATGTTAAAGTAGGAATTTAGAATAAACAATTGTATCTTATGCAAAGGCTAATACTTATTAGACAATTTCCATCCATACCTAATTAAAATTTGACACTAAACTCCCCAAGATCCTCGTCTTTTTTTATAGTTATTGGAGGGTAAGAAAGCTGGGAGTAGCTAGTCTAATTAAGTAGCTTTGAAAACAATCTACAGCTCCAACAACATACTTTTTTTTTAGTATAAACATTTTGAGAACAATCACTGTACATATAGTTGCCCTTATTAATACTTAAAAAATTGGATGCTTGGTTTGAAAATCTAAAAAAAAGAAAAATGTGAACAATGACAAACTCTTCAAACAGTATTGGTATATAGAAACTGACAGCGACTTATAGAGCCACAGAAAACTTAACTCACCTTGGCAAACTCTATCTTCAGAGTGCAGCATCCAGAGTAGATGTCACATCCATTCAGATGGTCTTTAGCTCTCTTTGCTGCATCAACATTATCAAACTTGGCTACCATTAAGGAGAAACACTTTCATCTATGTCAATTAATGCTAACAGAAAGTCTACTTCACAAACACTGAAATATGGATGAAGTTGGGGCCGGATGAATGACTCATTAATTTTTATCAAATCTAAAACATATCTTATATAAGATGGAATTCTTCCCTGGAAATTTTACACCAAAAGGACAAGGCACAAGTGTGAGGCATGTTCCCGCAAGAATTTGCTGAGAAAAATGAAGAGTCATTTCATCTTCATGCACAACTACATATTTATATCAATGAGCCATTCAGGGCATTCTGCTGAGTAATAAAGGAGAATTTTTTAACACAAGAAAATGCGAACAGACAGAAAATGTGTGCCATACTGTCATACAAACCTTCAGAGTATAAAAAGAAAAAAATCTTTTTTCTCATTACATTACTTCGATCACAATGAAGTGAATCTTGAAAAACCTAACTGGTAATCAGTCTACAGTTTGATTACAACTGGACTAAAGCAAGGATATTGAACCATAGACTGGACGTGATGCTTCTTGAAGATGACAATCTTCTCAATGGTGCCATGGGCACTGCAGATGGTGTGCATTACATCCTAGAACAGAACATAGTGGTACTGATAATCAATAGTGTCCAATACTGATGTCAACTTATCAACAAATATAACTGCAAGATATGCTACAAGATTTGCTAATAGACATCAAAATGAAAAACTTGTTAAGTATGTCTTTACACAATAATTATAATAGCCACTAAATACCAGTGAAGATATGTAAAAGATTTCCTTATGTGACAATGTCACCAACATGGTTTGTAAAAAATACAGAGACCAATTATAACAATCCCCATTTTTTTTTTATCAGTATCATAAATGAAGTTTATGTCTGCAACACAGTTGAGTAAACAGTATTGTTGGGACTTCTATTCAATGGACACAAACACACTGAGAAATCTAAATTTTCAGATTAATATCATCTGTTATACTAATCAACACAAGTAACCTATCCTGAACTACTTATATCTATACTCTAACAGCAACCTACCACAGTGATGGGGTACTGAGCATTAAGGATGGTGAACAAGAGAATGTTATTTGGTCCAACAGGAATCCTTCCACCCATCTCGTTAATACCTTCCCCACTGAAACAAAGTTTAAAGCCAACTTTCATAAAATGGAAGTTTCTGAATGACAGGTGAAGTTTTATAGCAAAGGTAGTAAAAATAAAGCAATTACAAAAATGCATAAAAGGTTCAATTACTGCATTACGTGCAATATGCGACTTATTCCAATTAAATGTTATAATCACAAACTGGTATGTTGTTTTTGAAATACATCACAGCGACCAATAATATTCAATATATATATATGTACGTGTAAGGTTAAAACATGAGGAAAGTAAAAAATGTAATACATACACCTGACGCTGGATCTTTGGGGATGTGGAATAGTTGAAATAAGCTGCCTGACCGCTAATGTAGAGTTGGTTGGACTGGAAAAGGAGGTAACAAACATATGTTATTTTGACTATATTAATGGCTGAAAGTGCTTGGGGATGGGATTTTACTGGCATTTTTGCCGATACTGTGCAGCAACATTTCTTTTATTTTAGCACAGGGGAACTTATGAGGTGCCCAAGAACTGAACCTGGCCAGTCCATTATACCGACACCGACGAGTCAGGTGTAATGCTGTCCCCTTAGCCCCGAGCGTCAGGAGGGAAGCCACTTCTAACTTAAAGTCTTTGGTTTGACCTAGCTGGGGTTTGAACCCAAGTCCTCCCGATCTTTGAAAGTGCTAAATTTACTCGAAACAAAAGAAGAAGCAATACTGAACATACTGATTGATTGCAAAACAATAACAAGAAACAGATAATGATTACATTAAAGTTTTGATTACATATTTGTGTAAAAACTAAGGGTTATCCATATACTTACACTGGCAAAATTTACACAAGCTTTTGACCCATTCAGATCCTGTAAAATAAAGGAGTAATATATTATCGAGTTGTTATAGTTGATAAACAAGTGAGAAATAATAATTTCTTTGTTATTTTCAAAGAACAAGCATTTACAAGTTTATATCTATCTACATGATAATCTGACACATTGAATTTCAAAAACTATCATAAACATAGCAGTCTGACCGTAACACTTACATAAAAATTAATATAGAAAAGAATAAAAATAACTGAAACTGTTTTTGTTCTTCAAATGATCACTATCAAACATTTAAGGAGGTTTCACAGACCTTGTAAATACTGCTGGTAAAACCAGTGGGACCTTGGTTCCAGCAAAAGCTAGTTTATAAAATACAAAATATGATTTTTTTTTAAGACTTCACAATTTTATGTTTTAATAATTTAACAGTATTGTGTATAGTACCGTATTCACTCACCCTAAATTCTACCAAAGCCTGATGTCTCCTTGGCATGGTCTTCACATACCTAAAATGTCATAGGTTGATAAGCAAACTAAATAAAACTTGGTCAGAGGAGACAACCTTACTAAATAAGAGACTTCTGTTTGAGCCACTAGGCTGGTTGTAACATTAAAATATGCCCAAAAATTCTTGTCCTTTTTTACTGCATCATTTATTAAATTAAAAAAATAATATTTGAGTTATATTTATATACCTGATTTTACATCAAACTAAATATATTACAAATCTTCAAAGATTATTGTAGTTTTCTCTCTCTAGAATTTTGACTTAATCAGGTTTAATATTCCCATTAAAAACCCCCATGTAATCTATTGCTTTTATATAACAAGTTTTGCTTTTCATTTCTAATGAATTTCTGTTAAGTTTTCTCTTCCTAGTGTTCCTAAGTACTACATTATCTTTGTAACTTACTCGACTGGACCAAAGTGCTGGACTGCATTGACAATTTCCTCCTCTGTTACATAGTCTGGGAGACCTCGAACATGGACAACAATGGATGCCTCGGGATTGTGCCTGTCTACACCAGATTCACTCACCTTGTAATGAAAGAAGGCACAAACTAAAGTTTACTTGGTGTTAAAACTACACAATATTTACTAAACTAGAAATTAAATGGGGCAGAGATATATGTTTACTTGCAAGAAAAATAAAAACAGAAAAGAAGAAATTCTCAGACTGTCAAATTTTAGTAACATGACAATACCTTCATGTCAGCAAATTTCCTTAATTCGGAGGTATGTTGTTTTTAAAAATCAATATTTAACTAGACTTTTTAAAGATACTGCCAGTAATACACTGTAAAAAGTAAAGGCAGAATAGATAAAGAAATATTTTCTGTTTAACGGTTACTGTTACTGAAGGTGATAATCAATATTTTAAGGTGATTTTAGAAATGCTGAAGACAAATATGCTTAAAAAGTTGAATTTAGGTAACACCAGGATATTAGCAAGGAATATAACAAAATTTGATGTTCTTCTCTAAAATTTGGCAGTATAAATTTTTGCCATTTTTGAAGTTACGCACAATAACTATGGGGGATACTTTTTTCTATTACATTGGCTTATGTTCATTTCAAGGCCTTTTCGCCCCATAAGTGAGGAAAAAAAATTAAAGAAAATATGATATTTTGTGTGGTACTGATTAAAAATAAAAACAAAAAATATGAAGAACTAAAATTGTAACTTGTATAAATTTATAAAACCATTTTAAACTTTTTTTAACTTGAACAATGATATGTTTATTGGGTTTATCTTCCCACTAACAGTATTTCAGTTGTCTGGAGACAGTGTCCACTTGTCGTTGAAGCTGATATAGTGCTGCCTTTAATATATAGCATGCTGTGAACACCTGGCATGATACCACACCCTGTCACATTATCCTGACACTTGGCTAACCAGTCGTGGAATTACCCTTATATTGGCGTGAGTGCTAGCAATGGAGCTATACCCTTACCATTTTAAACAACTTTGGCCTGTCATTGCACAGGATCAAACCCGGTGTCACGGTCTGATGTTTCTACCATGTTTAAATTTCTCTGTCAAGTGTGTGCATGTGCTGGATTGCTTTTTAAAACTACGCGTGCCTAAATTTCCTACCATTCCATACTGGTGTAAAAAGTGTTACTTAATATGAAAACATGTGTCCAGGAGGAAATATAAGCCCATTTAAAAACGGGCTGATGCTTCTATCCGACCAGTCTTTCATTCTCTACCATAAACATGTTTACATTAATATTACATGTTTACCTAAGATGGAAATGTGTGCTTGAGTGGAAATATAAGCCCATATAATATATACATGGGCTGATGTTTCTATCAGAGCAATCTTTCTCATTCTACAATATACATGTATACATAAATAATACACCTTAACTAAAGATGGAAATGTATGCCCAGGTGGAAATATAAACCCATCTATACACGGTCTGATGTTTCTGTAGGGCCGGTCTTTCTATATCTATATTAATATCCAGTTTTGTTTTGTTTACTTTATATGGAAACATGTGCCCTGGTGGAAATATAAACCCATTTATACATGGCCTGTTTCTACCAGGTCCAGCTTTATATCTCTATCATATACATGAACATGTATCCCTACATATTAGAAATTTACTTAAGATGGAAATGTGGGCCTGGGTGGACATATAAGCCCATATATACATGGGCTGAAGTTTCTTACAGGCCACTATTTCTGACTTTATCATATACATGTATAGATGAATTTTACCCATTTACTTAAGATGGAAATGTGTGCCTGGATGCAAATTTAAGTTCGTCTATACACGGTCTGATGTTTCTGTTGAACCAATCGTTCTATCTTTAGACGTTTTAGACGTTTCTATAGACAAATACCTAGAATATTTCACGTTTACTAAAAATGGAAATGTGTGCCCGGGAGGAAATCTTGGACCACCTTGGGCTCATATGTCTATTAAAATTTTGCGCATGCGCATTGGGACTTGTGAGAAATTTCCACACGGTAGAAATATGACACGGTGACCTACTGTATCTGGTGCCGATGCTCTACCGATAGCGCTACCAGGTCTGGTCAAACAATGTTAATAATATCTTATAACATAGAAACTACAGAAATAAAATATATCATTCCTAACCCAGGTTAGACATTGACCTTAGTGTTTTTGGTACTTTATCGTTTCTTTGAAGTCCATGCACATTTGTGTGTAATGGCAGGAAATGTGCTTGAAAATCTAAATTGATATTTAACGAGTTAAAATATATTTGGTGTTTGTTAAATATTTGCAGTTGTTTCTAAAGTACTTTATCATTGCAGTTAAGTTTTCTTTTAGAATCGCCGAGTACTGTACATGCTTAAATCATCGAAGTCAGGGAACATCAGGATATCTACAGACGGATGCGTAATGAGTCCTTCTTTCTCAATGGGGCAACATTTATCATGAAAATTGTGTTACGAATGTCATAAACTTTGGCGTGGATTAGATATCGCCAACCATCTCATTATTGTTACGGTAGTGTACAAATAAGATGTGCGACTGCCAGTGCAGCAATGGTTCAAGTTGGCAGTGATTTGAAAAAATGGCCACGCGGTCAGGGCGGGGTCATTGTGCCGTTGCGACAAAAGTTCCGCCTTTTGCAGATATTTACATCTGAAGAAAACGATACCGTTTTAATTTAAAACTCATCATACTTACTCCACGTCCACCATTCTCTGTCCTTTGTCTTTTTGGAACATGACCATCGTAGCTTGACGCCATTTTGAGATTTTATGAAAGGTGTTGTGGTCCCCGGCGTCAAATCAGTTTTCCGTATACCCCCGATAACTTCCGGTAGTATCCGTTACCGTTCGGAGAACTTCGGGAGTCACTTCCGGCATGTAACAAAATCTTACCACTATTTTGGGGAATTGGGGCATAATTTCTGCATGAACTCATACATTAGTCTAAATAAGGAAAGTTTTGAAACGACCTTATTGTACGACCGTACAAATCGCTAAAACAAATCTAAAAAATTCCTTTAGTTTCAAAATCTATAATAAACAATAGAGATAAATCTAGTGACGTCAGAGCGGCTTACCCGGATGAAGATGTATAACGTGATCACAAATGTAAGTTGTCACGTGGTTTTGTAGCTTCAATAGCTTTCCCTTTGTACAGCGTTGCTCAGATAGGAAATATTTGTCATACTTAGTGGGGATTTATGTTTCACTGTTTACACAGATCTACGGCATCACTTAACAACATATTGTTGAACCTAGTGAACGAAAGACTGCCTTTTTTTTTATTTTAGCAAAAAACATGGCCCAAACTGTCGCATACCAACGTTAACTTCAAGCGATCCGATCAACAATTCTATTGTAACGCTATTAACTAAACTTTTAACTCTGTCTAGGAAGAAATCAACAATAACTTATCGTAAGTCCTCTGCAATATTTCATTCACTATTGAAATCATAAAGAATCTGAGGGAATTTCTTACAATTTAAAAGGGTGGGCCCGGCTCTAGTATAGCCCATGGTATAGCTTCCAGGACTGTGATGGTCTTAGTTATTTTCTCTGCTATTTGTAAGCCTACCGTCACATTCAATGGTTACTCCTACATCTTTCTTTGTTGTACTGATTTCTTAATCTTTCACATTATTCTGGTTTCAGTTTTTAAGCTTTTTTTAGGTGCCCCTTTATTGGCCATATTTTTGCACTTGTCTGGATGGAATTTAAGTAGCCCCAAAACAGACTATCTAAAACTACCATATATATCTGTCCATTTATAGTTTTATATGGTCATCCATGTTTCTCTTTGTGAACTAGTGTTGAATTACGTAGGAGTCCGGACAATCCCGAAGCTAAATGATCACCCTTATTTGGAAATCTTCGGATGTTTTCGGAATGAGTCAAGGGTCAAAGGTTACATATGATCATGCGGCTGACAGAGAGAGAGGTTGTTGGGTATTTTCGCGATAATAGGACAGTTTCGGTATGGAGTCAGTTGTCTGCTGATGTTGAACATATACTAATAAAGGACCTGTAAGTTTTAAAATGGATATCTTAGAGTATATCAGAGGCTATCAGCACGTAGCTGATTTTCAGAAACTGTGTGGTGTAGAAATTGTTCAAGTTGATGAGATTGTGCACAAAAATGGAGGCTCACCAAACGGCAGAAACAGAAGTGGTTCCAATGGCTTTTCATCGGATCATGAACACAAAAATGGTGTTAGAAAAAGAGACACTGACACTGCAGAATCAAATGGTGTCATGCATAAAAGTAACTCATTCACAAATGGCATTGTTAACCCAGATGGACATGAAGTTCAACTTGCCTATAAAATCCATAACAAATTTCTCTTTTATTTGATGCACTTTGGAGCCGGATTAGGAAGTGAATACTTCTACATTATTTTTTTCCCCTTTATGGTGTGGAACATTGACAGTCGACTCTGTCGGCAGCTGCTGTTGATATGGGCGCCACTCATGTATTTTGGGCAGTACATGAAGGACTGGATACAGTGGTCGCGCCCTGGGCCGCCTGCTGTGCGACTCGAAGGAAAAAGATTCGAGAATGAATATGGCTTCCCTTCCACCCATTGTATTGTTGGCACTTGTATACCATTTTCTCTACTAGTGCTTACTTCCAGGTATTATGAGGTAATAAGTTTACTTCTGTTCATTAGAAATATGTAAAGCAATAAGAATCTCTTTACTGTCGGCAGATTTAAGATTTTTAAATAAGAGCGGTTATAAGTTTTGTTTATACTGAAGGATGTAAAGTCGTCAGAGCTGGGAAAAATATCCTGTTACCTAGTAGAAGATTGAACCAATGAGAGCTCTGGAGTTCTCTACCAACTGAGCTACCTGGGCAGACCGCTAAGGGGATAGGGGCACAGTGAACAAGTGTAAATTACAATAATAAATTCCAAGCGTATACCTTGATTTTAAGGACAAAAAGTCTGTTGGACATCCGTTTTTTTTATGTTTATGCCCTGTCACGGTGTACTTAACATACTGTGTATTATAAGTTTGACCAATATGCCTTGTTTATGGCTGTAATCATGTTTTCTGAATGTCATGATGGATACTAATAGCCCGCAGCAGCTGACCCTTTGACAGCTATAGACCTATGTTCTCTGCCCACTGTCGCCTCTAGACTAGTTGGTTGACCAGCAGATGGCTTAAGCATGTGCATGTGTGAATAACTGTCACAGAGGTTTCACTAAGATTTTGAAAACGGGAGTCCATAGACTTGCTGTCTAGAAAAAGTTGCAGGTCTCAAACACTTATTTGTTTTAATGCGTTAATATATATGTATGGTGCCAAAGTCAGAAATAATGATAGATGCACACTAAATTTAACTTTTTATTGTACATTTTGTAATAAATATTAACCTGAGTTTCATTAACAACAATAAATTAATTTGTTTGAAGTCAGCAGTACAGTTTGGTACATGATTAATA
Source organism: Sinonovacula constricta (assembly GCA_007844125.1). Classification (NCBI taxonomy): domain Eukaryota; kingdom Metazoa; phylum Mollusca; class Bivalvia; order Cardiida; family Solecurtidae; genus Sinonovacula; species Sinonovacula constricta. Next base: position 74,777,326 of record CM017557.1, read on the forward strand.
CGTAAGAAAATAGTTTGTCAGTAAATTTTCAAAAACATATCAATAAATGCCTGAAAATAAAAGATGTACCTGTCCCAAGGTCTTCAGTGAGTCATTTTATATTTTATATATTTATTTGGATGGGATACAGTATTCTTCTTTGATAAATATTCTCTCACCCAAATGAAGATTTAAATGATATAAATATATTTATATGTTGGTGTGTGTGTATCTTTATTTCACCCTTTCTTGCCATGTAAATATGTCAAAATATTCCTCCTATCTAACTGTTTTTCCCCTTTTTCAGTTTTAAATGTTTAACAAAGTTTATTTGATATTATGCACATAAATAATACAAAAAACAGCTTATGACTTGCAGGCATAATTTGTATTATCTCTCATAGACTATTGGTCATAGTTATTTTGCTTACTATGGTTTTTGATCCCATTTTCTTACATAACATGACAGTGAACTAAGAAACATGCTACATGTTCCGCTAGAAAAAAACAACAACACACAATATCCAAATGATGTCCTTGTAAATTTTGTTAATTTCTGCGTTTAAAGCATGTGATTGAACAAAGCATCTGGGCTTGAAATCATTCAATATTCATTGCATATTGTTACTGACCAACTTAACTATAAAGTAAATTCACTCATGCTCAATTAACAAGAAAATAATGGCAATTTTACTTGTGCACTTGGTGTTCCGTCGACGCCATTGTGTTTAACCTCTTAAATAAAAGCACAGCGGCATATGGCATCAGGTATCAAGTAAGATAGGTTAAATTAAAGAAATTGTAATTAGAGTTGCAAATTAATTAAAGTTGATGGCAATAACACCTCACAGTAGCATTTCATAATCACCCACATTAATTAAAGAACAATTACGCTGTCTATGAAGAAAGTGAGACCTTTTGTTGAACCTCAGTAGCCAGAGCCTATTAACTAGCGCCTCGACCAATGGTCTCTCAGTATCAGTTTTATTATATCGCATACCACATATGACTTTTAAGTAATGGTCCCACAAAAGGTCTCAGGTTTAATCTTTTTCAGAAACATTCTGAAGTCTACAAAAGCAGTTGCCTAGCTTATGCTAAGCTTGAGGTGGTAACACAAAGTTTCGTGATGGTCATCCCAGGGCCATTATAATGACACTAGTAATCATGGCACTGGATGTGGTATATGCCAGATATTTATGACAAACCATGACAGCGAAGGCAGTACAAACAATTAATGTAAGAACTGTCTCCAACTGACGATAACGTTTCTGGTGGTTCATGAAGCTTTTGTTCCAACATTTAGTCAGGTTGCAGTACCATGAAACCTGGAACACTGAGAAAGGATTTTCCCTTAGTCTGTTAGATATAGATATGTAGATGGCTATCCTGTGGACTAAACACTATTTATACTGTTGGTTCATTAATAAATATTTTAGACTTATGAACTGTATATTTGGAAACTAGGCCATATTTTACTTTGCTGTCATCCTTGTTGTCTGCTACATCAGTAATTACCAGTGCATTGCTAACATCAACATATTCAGTTTCTTTTGTTAAACAAGACCATGCCAAACAGCTAAGAATTCCTGATAATGACAGCTACTTTTATTAATTGCAAACTACACTTTATTGTTGCAAGTTACACTGTTAAAAAAATGGAACACTCAGTTCTTTTCTCTGGAAAAGGTCTAATAGGCATCACTCTCAAGAGAATGGCCCTGCTCTGAAAAGCGGCACCAATAAACCATACTTAATTCTTAGTTTTGCCTAAAAACTTTAATGCCGGATCAAAAGCCTCCCAAGCAAGATGCTGGCTGATGTGGATCTGCACTATTGGCCTAAGCCTCATAAATATATGCTAAGGAAGCTAAGCTTAAGGCTTATGATTATAAAGTTTATCATTTATGTGCGTTGTTAATTTCAGTTCCCTTTCCTGGTTGGATTGGCCATAGCTGTCTGTTGGTCAGGACTTGTGGCATGCAGTCGGGTTTACCTTGGCATGCATACGATTATTGTAAGTACAGTTTGTATGTTAACCCTCCACTTGCTGGAAACATAATTTAGCCCACTAGTATAAAACATACTCCCACTCTTATGGTGTTTCCTGTAAATAAAGGGTTAGCTCATTGGTGCATGGTTGTTAGGGCCATAAAATTACACATTTGATATTTCAACTTTCTAAATATTAAGTCTAAAATTTTAATACTGTAATTTAGGAATTACATTAATTTTAGTTTGAAATAACATTTAAAAACATTTTAAATAATTGCAATTGCTTTAATGTTTGGTTTACAGAAATACATTTATTAAATATTACTGACATTCTGAGTAGAGTAACTCCTTAATGTTTTTCAACCTCTAATATTTGTTTATGTTTGAAACTTTTTTATTGTTGGTAAACTTGAAATCTAGAAAAAGCAAAACACAATACTGTCAGTGTGACACATCTTCATTGTATAAAACAATACTTATCATTGTTTGCCATTTCCTGACATATTATTAGCTACAAGAGGTCCTTCAGTGCCTGTAGACTGATACAGTAATGTAACATTTTTATTTTTTTATTGGTAACAAATGTTGGCAGCTGCTTATGTTGTAACTAATGTTTTACTTTTAAGCTTAATTACAGATCCAATAAAGGACTTAAGTGATCACAGATATATCAACACAATAATAAACAACTAATCAATGTACAGTGGCACATACAAGTTGCAGTCTTACTCTTGAAGGCGAGATTATAGATTAGGGGAACTGAGACATTAGGTGAAACAAGTTCAATGACTCTGGTACATTCAAGTACAACTAATGCTATATTTAAATTGATCACTACTTGTCAATGGCTGTTGACATATATGCAGTTTAATTAAATTTCATTATGCTCTGTAAACCTAGATATGACACATTATTAATATAATCTTAGCTTGCTGTTGTGTATTTATATGACAGGTAAATAGAGTAGATTCAGATCAGTAAGACCTGACCTGGAAGCACAATTAGTAGAGCATGGGCTCCAGGTATAGGAGACCCCGGTTTAGAAACAGGGCCACGACATACAAAAGTTGTAAAAAATGGTGGTGTTATAGCTCCCTTGCTAATGCTCAAGCAAATATAAGGGTAGTTCCATGACTGATTGGCCTGGTGTCAGGATGTGGCAGGGTGTGGTATCATGCCATGTGTTCATGGCATGTTATACATAGTGAAAGCAGCACTATATCTGCTTCAAGTGGTCACCATCTCCAGATAACTGAAATACTGTTGGTTGGATGGTAAACCCAGCAAACAAACAGATCAGTAAGCTCGCACTGAGAGCTGTCAATGGGAGCTCTCAATGGGAGCTGTCAATTGAAGCTGTCTGATCACTGAGAGCTGTCAATGGGAGCTGTCAATTGGAGCTGTCTGATCACTGAGAGCTGTCAATGGGAGCTGTCATTGGGAGCTGTCTGATCAGTAAGCTCCCACTGAGAGCTGTCAATGGGAGCTGTCTGATCAGGGGCTTCACTATTGACTGCTTAGACTACAAATATGTCTTCTTCACTTTGCATTTAGTTGTATCCAATGATGAACAGTTGGTTTATTCGCAAAATGTAAGAGTGAAATAGATAACCAGAGTTTGACAGTTCAGTTCACAATCTCTAAGTTTATTAACTTGAACATAACTATCAGTGAAGCTTTCAGCTTTCACCCCACACTATTGTGTGCCTATCTTTACATATTCCTATACCATTAAGTTTTATGACATCTGAGAATGATAACCAGAATGTAAATTTATTTGTTTACTAAACAATTTCAATATGGGGTATGGTGGTTTGAGCAGTACATTTACATTGAAGTGTAGGATGGTTATAATCACCTTTCTCTTATTTAAATGATTATCATTTATCTATATTCTCTTCCAGGATATAAGCAAGTTTCACCTGGTATCTTCACATGTGATAATGAAAGGTCACATATTGCACTTATGCATCCACTTATTCCAAAAAAAAATGCCGTTCAAGGGTTAGGGGAGGAGCTTGTTATCTTTCATTTATCTCTATAATGATAATACCGATGAACATTATTACTTGACCATAAATAAATCACTTTGCCCATACAGGTGTGATAACTCCTCCGTGAGCTTTCATCCTTTATAGCGAACAATTGCCTTCCCACCTGTACAGCTACAAATGTCTGTCACAAATAGGCTAGATTAAGAGTATCATACTAGTCCTGCATGATTATCAGGTGCAATCTTTTTCAGACCTGGAAAGCATAATTGATATAGGATACATCTATAGCGTAGCATGTCTGGTCTGTCATGCTGTAAGCACTTAATTGATTTTTATATTGGTTCTACCTGAACATACATCGATCTATTGAGGTTCAGTGTTAGATTCCCCATCTAAATGGAAACAAAGAATAGGGTTGCCTCCTGGTGTAGGGTGCCCTAGAAAAGACAAGTCTCTACCTGTACTTACCATTTTCACTTTTTCATGCTTAACCCTTACAGTGCTATATTTTTTAATAACACAGTCATGATCACTTGTGAGTTGATTTAAAGATTAATATTGTGAAAGTTGTAACAAATATTATAGACCTTGATCAAACAATACCCAGCAATATCTGCTTTATCTGGATCTACGCTGTTTTCCTAGACCTAATCAATTCCTGATTAGCTGGCTAAGAGTAAATGTTTATCCTATATCGGTCTTAATAGTGGGTTGTGATTAGTAATTGGAATATTGACTTTAGAGTGTTTTGTTTGAGAATTCAATTAAAGAGTAATTAAGCTATTATCTCCACATCACAAGGAATGTGTATGTTTCAATTGAGAAGGAAAAAATGCAGCATGGGTATAATGATGTTAAAAGGATTTATTTTGTTCTCATTTTGTATGGGCTGCACCCTTGGCATTGTGGTAGAGTTGCCGACTTGTTATTCTTCTGATCGCCTAGCTGTAAAATTTGGATTTTTCCCTACCTTGGGTTTAAGTTCTGTTTGGGGCGAAGAATTTATTATGGGAAGGTCTTCCAGCTGACATGTGGTTTGCCAGTGGTTCTACCCAACACTTTTTGGGGTCTTTCTCCATATAAATAGCTGGATGTCTCTATGATGGTCATAATGATTCCCTTCGATGAATTTCAAAAACGAAACAAAACATTTTGTATGGTGTGTGTCACCTAGGTCCGTTCAGTTATTGCTGGTATTTAATATTTTTATTATATATGCCAGTGGGTAACAAAGACTAATGACGTTCTACATTTAGTTATCAATATTTATTAGTTATCTATGACTTAAATACCTATAATAACATTTAACATATTTCAGACATTGACCTACAAATAGATAAGAATTGATGTAGGTCAATGTTCATTGATGCAGATGTTGATTATGGATGTAGGCCATGATAAGATTAGTACAGATCAAGCATCAGTTAATTCTTGTGAGTTCATGATGACGAAGACATTCTCTTTTCATTTAGTCACGCCATCTCTATTATATCCCACTTGCCACTTCACATTTAATATTTGTTGATTGCTTGCATTCTTCAGAGCATGTTTAGAAAATAAAAATTAAGTTATACACAACAATTTTTCAACTGAAAAAACATTAAATTTGGCTTAGTAGTAAGTATTTTTCCTAAAGTGCATCATAGCACCTTTTAAATCTAACAACAAAGTGTACTGAACTTTAAGATCCTTGTTTGTTTGGGGTTAGATCCCAACAACAGTCTTTCAGGCAAATTTATAATGCACAATATTTAGGAGTTATTCACTAGTAATGTTAAAGTTCTCTTTACCTACAAATTAATGGCTTAGTGTATTATTAATGATCATTATAAAGAGGAGGTGGTAGAGTGTTGGCTTGCAGACCGAGAGGTCGCGGGTTCAACATCTGGCCAGGTCAAACCAAAGACTTTAAAGTCCCTGGTCACCTCATAAGTGCCTCTGTGCGCTAATGATTAAAATGTCGCTGCACAGTATCAAAATGCAGGCAAATCCCATCCCTACCACCCCATCCCATCATAACTACATAAATAATCTTTACATTGACCCTTACAGTACCACTTGTGTTCTTACAGTACCACTTGTGTTACCCAATCGGAGTGGAGCCTCAGCATAAGGCCATCATGTTGTCACACATGACTGATACTCACTAGGACATCTAGACCAGCACAGTATACTATTGTTCTAACTGGTCTGTCTAGTCACTGCAGGAAAACTGAACCTGCTATATCCATCTTAGTTTAGTTATTTTATTACAGATATAATACATATTGCTAGAGATCTTGTTGTGAATAGTAAGGATTCTGATAAGACAGCTCTAATGTTGTCCTGGTTTAGATGCTGAAGATGGTGGTAGTTGTGTAAGTCTTTCACAGTTGTGAGATTGAAAACCCCACAGGTAGAGAGATTATCATTGACGGTCTCATCTTTCTGACTGCCTTGTGGTTCTACTGACAAGTGATTGTAGTCATCCTGAAGGCACAGTATCTGACATTCTGAAGTGTCTAAGCTCTTAGCTGACAATTCATGTTTTACAAGGCTAAGGCAAATAGTGTAGATCCTGATCAACCAGTTCTCTGGTAGTTGTCTGATCAGGATCTGTACTACCTCAGTATCTGTTTATATGTATATCAACCCTGACATGTAGCATATATAATATTTAAGTAAAAAATCCTGAGAATTTAGCTTGGGTTTTTAACAAAACATAGCAAGCTAAGAGTTATAACCATTCAGTCACTGAAGCTTGTAAATGCAAATGCATCCGGTTTGCTTTTATAATTAGGTCCTCTTGTACTTTGTCAGTACATTTGCACGAACTTCGAACGTGCTGATGTATGTCCCTGACATGGGCAGTCCTTTCTTGTGTGTCAGCCTGATTACTAGTTCATTTTCCTGAGTGGTCTGATGGTTTAACGTTCAATGGGATTTATCAAATAAACTAGGCCAGTCATGTGTTGAAGCATACTTCCTGCGAATTGATAACAATCAGGCAAATTGTGTAGATACAGATCATGCAGCTCTGTTTGTTCAGGATCTACCCTATTTGTAGCTTGGTCTTGAGCAATTTGTCTTGTTACTATTGCATTAATTTTCTTAGCTTATATGTAATATTTTAAATTGCTTAGTAATAAAAGTAGTGAGTTAAGGGTTGGTGTAGTTTATTTGTGAGCTTGATGTCTAATGTGTATTTTATCCTGCCTGTGGGTCTAAGAATGTTAGCTAATGTCTAGAGACCACTTTTAATGCCCTTGTACATGGCTGCATCTATTGTTTAAACTATTTGCACAACTTTCTTATTGGCGAACACTAGGCAGCAGTTGATTGGATAAAAAAAATCGGGACAATTCCTGACTGAAGTTTTTACATTTAATTTGTGCTGGATAGTGTGCCATCATTATGGCTTCATTCAAAATAGATGATAAATCATGGAGAGAAAAAAACAAACAGCTTCTATTATTTTAAATGTATTAGGATAATTGGCAGTCTAAACCTTTATTTACTTTTGTATATATTTTTATGTAGGAGCAAAAACATTATTTACATAGCTTATAATAGACAGATTTAACAACACTCTGCTGTCCTTTCACTAAGATAAGCACAAAATAGAAAAATAGAAAAACTGTACTTAAAAATGTTATAATTAGCTTATAATTATCTTCTTCAGGTTACTATGGAATGGTAATGAATACATGTAAAAACAAACTTGAATACAAGTAAACCTTTTGTGTCTATGAGAATTTCCTAGCTATGCATGAAATTAAAACATTAACAGTGTCTTTTATAGATCCCTAAAATAGTAATGATCAGCACAAGATAAAGAAAAAAATGTCACTTTCTTCCTCTTTCAAGCTGCCTATGTCAGCACTAAATATATACTGCTGACAGTATCCCATCTGCTAAATATAATTTTTTGATTAGGTAAGCTTGTGAAAGTGCAGCCGTACCTTCATGTAAATGTTTTGTTAAATATCAGGACAGCTGTCAGGTGTAAAATCTGCCTGCAGGTGAATTGACTTTATGTTTGTAGGATACCAATCCTCGTTTATTTACTTTATGCAACTACTGCAGTCAACCTGGTGCAAATCCTGTGTTAACTACTTGTATTATAATGATACAACCATTATACCGATATGTTCCTGCATAACCTACTACATTCTTACTGGTAGTTACATGCTAACAACTTCATGTATATGTAACAATAGGTATTGGTAGAAACAAAGCAACAAATAGTTTAGATCCTGATCAGGCTAATACTGGGGGGAGTGGGTACACCTGGATCTACCCTATTTGCCTTTGCGTGATCAATTCATGCATAGCAGGGTAAGCCATATCCTTTGTTAGGACCTGCTAGCCTTCCAACTATTGTGTGACCCAGTGACACGCAGTCTGTACTAAAATGGTGTGATCATCATGTGGATAAGAGGGTTAGAATGTAGAATGTTGAAGGGCTTTCATTACGTCATCATTGATTTTTCTTTTTATCAGTGATCCGGCGTGCTATCAATCTTATGTAACACTGTGTAACGCTGTGTTTATGGTGTGTTTAGTTTGCATATACTGGGAATCAGGTTTATTGCAGATTGTCAAACAAATGTTGTGCTAGCTATAAAAATATATACAAACAATGATAATAAAAAAAAACAAATTAAAGCATAAACTTTTTCCCTGACTTTTTGTTTGGTAAGAACTTTTTTGTATCAACTGTATCATGCAAGTGACACATCTATGGTCAACAGCATAAGAAGGAAACAGTGGCCTCCACTTTCTTTTTTTTCTCTATTTTATTAGAGAACATAGTTTTTCTTGATTATTTAAGATTACACATGACACCAATTTGTGAATAAACTTTATCCAAATGTTATTTCATAGCTTATTTTATATACCAATTATTCAAAGGTTGAAAATTATACTTGCTGTAAACATCATTAAAAAAGATAACGCAATGCTGTGTTGGAATAAGCAAGAAATTATTCTTTAAGGCCCTGTAATATTTAAGTTTTCATCTTTTAGTTAATGCATGTATTTCATGTATTCATGAAATTTGGATTTTTTTCCCACCTTAAACTATTTAACTGCTTTGAAAACAAAATCAGTAATAGCTTGTACCATACTTGTGTATGTATCATACAGTTTTAACCTGACCTGGTAGAATAATTGGTAGAGCGTCGGCTCCAGGTAAGGGAAGCCCCAGATTTGATCCTGGGCCACGAGATACCAAAGTCGTTAAAAATGATTGAGGTATAGCTACCTTGCTAATGCTCAAGCAAATAAAAGGGTAGTTCCACGACTGGTTGGCCCGGTGTCAGGATAATGTGACTGGGTGTGGTATCATGCCAGGTGTTCACGGCATGCTATACACAGTGAAGGCAGCACTATATCTGCTTCAAGTGGAAACTGTCTCCAGATAAATGAAATACTGTTGGTGGGACGATAAACCCAATAAACACATACTTGTGTGAAACTAGCTGTCATAATGCTTATGGAAAATGTAGTTATAGGCTTTTAGCAAACTATTGAGCTATATATTCCATAGTAAACAGGAACAAACCAACACCCTGTATTGATCATTTTCTTTTGTGTTGAAATCAATAATTGCATGTGTATGTACCTTCTTATTTGTATCAAAACCTTTTATTTCGAAAGAGTGACAGCCAATAAAAGACAATAAATTGTAAATGAAAATAAATGCAATCATTACAATTAAACAACATAAAACAAGACATCAAACAAAAAATACACTTTGTAGCATTCAATAATCATTTTGTCACTCGTGTGTATTGGTACATATAGACATATATTGAAATGGTGACAACAAAAGTTTATGAATAATGAATAACACTTCTCATGTGCTTCCTATTTTAATATGAACATTGGCAGCTTTGTCATCACTACTTGGCAGGCATATTAATAACTTCACATCAGATTCAGAGAGTGGCATAAGCATATGTATTGTATGAGGTCTGTCAGTGCTATCAATGTTTACATGTATAAAACTGTTTATTTGTCATGCATCCAGTTCTCTCATGTTTTCAAGTGAATTGACCTAGCTTCTAAACAGTTCACTCAGACCAGGTACCAACGTTCGACAGCCTTCAAAGCATTTGATTACCATTTTATTAAAATAAATTCATTTTAGCATCCACCTGTAAGCATTTTAAGAACAAGTTTGTATGGCAGATGAGCATACAAACTTGGTTGGTGGCTGTAGGGTGGTGGGTGTGAAATTTTATCTACTAATTCCTTTGGCCCAAAGATTTTTTAATTTCATTTAAATTAAAGGTACCAAATCTGAAATACAAGAAAGTGTTTGATTTAAAACCAAGGTTATTGATTGTGACTTTATGTTAAACAAGCTATAAGGCTAGTCAAAGGCTAATTTTGATTGATTGTAATTATAATAAAGACTATTTAATCAGGCTGGATATATATCCAATGCTCCTGGTTGATAAAGCTGCTGAGTGTCTCTAGCCACGTATTACTAAATTAGTTCCTAGCAAGAGCACTGTTGTCTGTGTTTGATTGTAATTGGATGTATTTGTGTACTTACAGGACTGTGTGACTGGCATTGCGCTGACAGCTCTCTGTTTGCCAGGGATATTGACGGTGGTTGAGGAGGTGGAGTATTTCCTTGTCACCAATATTTGTGCCCCGTTCTTCAGCTTCCTTCTTCCTCTGCTGGCATGTGTCTTATACCCCAAGCCTAAACTGTGGAGCGTCACGAGAGGTGATACATCGAATATTGTATCCATCGCCTCGATGGTGATTGTGATATCGTGGCTCATCTACCATTTAGGCTGGCTGAAAGAATCCACCTATCCAAGTGGTCGTCAACCATTTCCCCAGATTACAGTAGACTGGGTACTATATAGCACTGTACGGACTATCGTTGGTGTGGTAGCGCTGGCAGGATCACGGATTCTTATGAAGAGGTTGTCTGTGAAGTTTGTCTGCCACTGTGCAGGTGTTGATGTAAAGGATATTGACCGTCAACGACAGCTGGGACTCGAGGTGCCTGTGAGGTGGTTCACAATCGGTGGACTCGCTGTCCATACCACTTTTACAGCACCCATTGTCTTCAACTGGCTTGGAATTGCCAGGGAGGCCTACTACTCAGAATTAGGCTTGAAGAGCTATTGACAATGGCCATGTTATCTATGGAATAGAATTGAGTACTTTTATGCATTTGTATGCAACATGAGATTTTTTTTATAAACTTGCAGCATCTTTAATTCACTGATTGATAACTGATTTATGGTGTTGACAATAGTTGCTGTACCATACCATCTTTGCTATGAAAGAATGTTTCCAGTCCAGATTTTACATGTGGGTATGTAAAATTCATACACTCGTAGCATTTTCTATTTCTTACTCCTTGTTTCGCATCTCATATTTAGAGAATATGAAACAATATCATTTTTCAAAAGATGATAGTAACTTCAAACTTTTGTTGTTTTCTTCGAACATGTTTTTTGAGAAAGACACAAAACACAGAATGAGCATTAAAATCAATGGGTTTACATTTTACATCTTAACCATGCTTGCCTGTATACAGTTTCTGACTGTCAACAAATGTAACTATTTTTACAAAAACAAAACAGACAGCAGCTGTATATTTTTATTGTTTGTGACCTATGATGCTATTTTAATCATTTATATAGATAGACAAATGTAAGTCTCAGTTTCTTACATTCTTTTTTTTACTTTCTTTACTTTAACTTTTGAGTTGGAGGAAAAAAAGTCAATATTACTTTCATTGGGAAAGTTGGAAAACAATAAATATAAAGTACAATTTTAATATAGTAGATTTGACATAACAATATTAAAGATTTAACAAAAATTGCATTGTAGGATGCCTGTATCTGCAGACACATTGTGGCCTGAGCTGAAAACTGTCTGGCTTTCATTTGAGAATTGTTTAACAGTTGATAGAGGAAAACAATATATATAGGGAATTTCATCATTTTGGACATGGGGAAACCAGTCCATAATCAGTTGTCAAATAGGACAAAACGTTTACAGATTGTTTACAGCAAATTGATGTACCCTGTGATTATTATAGACTTGGGCACAGACACTGGTCATGAGGTTAATGAAGGCAGGGTAATATGCGGTCTGTCTTACCAATATGATAGAGAAATTTTGTCAATGTCTAAAATAATAAAGAAAGTCAAATTAAGAAGTGATTTTGAAGTATTGGTAAATCTAGCACAATAAGGGATAAAGTAAACCACATGGTAGAAAAGTGTTGATGTTGCAGGAATCTATATCATCAGTACCTCAGACCCAACCCCCTGTTACCCTGCCAGAGGACCCAATGATCATGTCACATGTCACATCTCTCAAAATTTTGCTCACCTGCATACCAGAAACGGTGACTTTGCCAGTATTTCATTTCTGCTCATCTTTGTTTAATTCATATACTATATAATGTATGTTGGCGACTTGGGGACTTTTAAAAGGAATTTAGTACATTTGTATTTTTGTATCAGTTTAAGTGCAGTAAGTAAGGATTTGATAGTATCGATGTTGTTGTTTTTGTGTTGTCTTTTAAATGACAACATCTAGACAGTACTTTATAGCTTAATTACACATTTTGCCAATTTCAATTCTGACCCAGGCCTGTATAGCCCATGACATTGAAAAGCTATGTTCTTTTTATTTTTGATTTTTTTTATAATAGCAACACATTTACTTAAAATTGATCTTGTGTTTTTTATTTTCTTTCTTATAGTCATTCCAGAAAATGCTAATAAATCTTTAAAAAAACATATATAAAAGTGACAAAATTCATTTGTAACTAGGTGATGTTTCTTTATTTCCATACATAACTGAAAAAAAGAAACTTCCAATTTAACCTGTCAGATCTACACTCTCACCCAATCTGTTAGTATTGTGCTGTACTGAACAAAACTGCATGAAAACAATATACCTCAATAATCCGTCTTATGCATTCTGTATTTGTAATACAATTTGATTGTTTGAAAGGTATAACTGAGAATTTTTATACTTTGTATTCTGGTGAATAAGGGAGTAAATATGTGAAGGTAAAATATTTATCCACCTTTTACATCAGTGTTAAACATACAATTCACTATGGATGTATGCTTTCTTATGATCATACTACAAGTAATTGTGCTGCTTCAGTACATAATAGTGTAAACAATGACTGGTCACAATAATATTTTTTTGTTAACCTTGGCATGATAAACACCTATTTACACGACTTTGGCAAATAGTACAGATCCTGATCAGCCAGCTCCCTTGCCACTTAATCTCTAGCAATAAGTCTAGGAACGTTTGCATGTCAATATAAAAAGATGACTGGTAAGAATAAGTCTGGGTTATTAACAAATATAGTTAAGGTTTAAGCTAAGGGTTAATAAAATTCATTCTTGCATGGTGATATTGTCAGTGTAGAAAATGTTTTGTAGTGTATATTCCTACTTCTAGATCCTGTACTTCTTTTTATGAATTGGTGTCAACATTTCCAATGTGGAGATTTAAATTTCAAAGCACAAGAATGATTTTTCATGAGATGATCAACCTGGCAGTCAATCCATAAATGGCTTAAAACTTTCATAATTCATGGTCATATAAGAAAAAAGCAGGCAAGAACAATTTGAGCATAAATTTTATTTACCACTGAGCATAAATAATTGAAATGACAATTTGACAGATTATAACAGGTATGTTTTCTGACTAGGTGAAATTTGAAGATGTCGAATAGATTTGATATTGTTTGTGAACATGTTGCGCTTGGGTTCGTAGTTGCTTGATGTGTTACACAATTGTTAAGTGTCTCACACTGTTATTTGGAGAAATTACCAGTCTAGTCAATTTTCTGTGTCATTATCACTTAACATGTCAGATAACTTACTGTGCTTGTAATTTGATTCTATTTTTATTATACTTTCCTAAATTTTATATCACTGTAAATAGGATTTTAATCAATTAATTTTTTCTGCATTTTGTTTGAGAAATTTTCTCTTACAACGATATATGTGTGACAAAAAAAAAAAAAAAAAAGCCCTACTTTTTTAATCCCATTTGTTTTCGGATTGATTGGTGTTTGCCTTTGCAACATTACTGCAACATTACCAGGCAACACCTAACTGGGGTTTTTTATACATGTATTGAAATACATATAAGTCAAAATCAATTGAAGTTTTTGTCGATGGTATTTTCTACTAGGATGTGACTTTCTTTGTTACAGTTAAGAAATAACTTATTCAAAATTCAATGTTTTCCATGGTTTTTTCCTGTTCATTTGATTTCAGTTATGTTATTTATTATATGTCAAATAGAATGTTAATGCATGTTTAGAAAATAAAAGCGATGATACGTGACGTGTTTATCAGTAGTTTGTCACGATTTTATCTCAAACTGAACTATGAATGCTTGTAGAATAAAGCTTTAATCTTTAATCTATTTGGATAAATAAAACATCTACATGTTTGTATGAAATAAATGCTGGCAACCAAATTTAAAATTGAAGGTATATTAAGTAACAGAGCTGTTAATGGTGGTATCCAACAGTTTGCCTATGTTAAATATATGTAACAATATCTGACCTCTGTGTGGGGTATGTGTACAACAGTTATAAAAAGATTTTGTCAAAACAATATATACAACCCAATACTCCAAAGTTGATGCTTATATAAATTTAATGCAGATCTGTATAGATTTCATGTTGTTTGTTGCATCTTTTGTATGAAAATAGCTGCACCTTTTAAAAGCATGTTTTTGTTATCATAATCCACAAAATTAGATATTAGTTTTTGTTGTAATAGAAGTTAATATTGGAACACATGGAAAAGAAGAGCTATCTTTTCTTCAAATGGCTAAATTATTGGATAGTACTCTGTACTAGATGTGTTCAGATATAGTATATATGTACTTGTAACATTGATTCACATGTTATTGTAGATCCAAGGGCATTATGTCTTATCAGTACAAGTAACACATACACAGACCCTTATCGTTTGTATATGCACCGTTTCCTTTGAACCAGCTCAAGCCATTGATAAAAACTACATTATTGATGGTCTGATGTTTGACTGTATTCACCTATGATTGTTAATCCCAAGTCACAACTTACACCTGTAACAGTTAGTTGCTAACCGCATGTCTCACTTCACTTTTCAGCTTCAGTTGTTACAATATTTTCATGTCTTTGCTGATCAGTACGTGTACTTTTTATCCGAATTTGCCAATGCCTTACTACATTATTTGTATCTTGTGTACGAGTTAATTTTAAACACATTTAATCTCTTATTGTTGTCTTGTATAATTGGGTGAGATTATGCACCCCTGTGTAAATCAATTAATAAACACCAATAAATTTATGAAGCCATGTCTAAAGCTGTAATTTTGGATGTTTAATTTGAAATCCATACAAAACTGCTTACATTTGTATTTATAAGCTAGAAGAAATGTATACATAAAGCATTCTGACAAAAACAAGTATTTTTTGTTTATGGTATCTGATAATTCTTCTTAATTTGATATAATTAACATTTCAATCTATGTTGATCATTCCAGTTTTTTGAAGGTCAGAAGCACACTTTAATATCATATCATGTTTAAGTATATGCATGTTTTAAGGACAAACTGTTAATACCTGAATGTTTTTGTATTAAACACAATATTCATTTCAGTTTGCAGAGAAGAAAAAGAATGTTTTTCTTCCAATAAATTTAAGTAGTGTACCCAAGTTTCTTTTCCAACTTAAGTGGTGTTCACCTTAAGTAAATTCTGTCCTAAAGTTGTTTCTCTTCCTGTGTGCACTTGTTACTAAATGTTGTAAGCAAGTATTATTATTGTATCGTTACAAATATTGGAACAAATCCAGAATAAATGTTTCAACACAGGTTTTGTGCTTGTATTTTGCTCATTTACCATGTTTACTTTGGATTTAAATTATTTACATCTAAAATATATGAAACATTGTCCAAAGATCTCAAATGCATTCGCAAAAAGCTAGTTAAGACATTGAGAGGAAAATCTTCACATTCTAGGTCATGAGCCTTTCAGATTAGTTACCTATACCACTACAAGGAAAAAAGGACATTTGGTTTGACAAAAGATATAATAATTTTGTTATTTTTAAAATGGAAATACCATAAGTTATTTTGAAAATCTGGGAAGTGTTTAAAATTAAATAAATTTAACCATCTTTTAAATGTTTTGGTATAAATTGAGACAAACTTAAGTTAACATTCTGCAACTGGTGTCAAAAAGATAAAACAGCCATCATATTTAATTTTTATTCTTTAAGCATAAAAAAAATCACACAATATATAAACATTTTGTCAAAATAAATATAAAAAAGAAATTAAGAGAGGGTATGAAATGTATAGCATTTTTTTTTTTTTTTATTAATGAAGCTATTAAGGCTGACTTCAAATCAGCTGCTACAGCTGGTTCAATGGTCATGTATCAATTTAATCAAATAACAGTGTTAAGACCAGTGTCATTTGCAGGCATTTTGCAATGTAATCCATGACATATCAGCTGTTATATGAATGGTAAGATTAAACATTTGAACAAGTTAATTTACTGTTATAATATTAACTTACAATTATCTATTTATTAAATTTTCTTTCTAATATATAGCATGAACAATGTGTTCTAGTTCAAGATTAGCACATATATTGTTCCATAAACTGACAAAACAATGATAATATGCATTTAAATCAATACAAAAGAAGTTGTTCAGTTAAAGCAAAAGGTAACATTGTCATATGACAATGTGATGATGCTGCTGAACACAATCACAAGGACTGTTAAACTGGTACACAGTTGTATACTTCAGTTACATATCCCTGGCTAATGAACATACATCCATAGTCTGATCCTTTCACACCACATGGCTTCTTACTCAGTCAAAGGTATCTTAATATCAGTCACTAGGTGCCTGTGCTGCCTATAAACAGTTTACCTGCAAATAGAGAAGAAAGAAAAATTGTGAAAGGCAAAGAAAACACACACACACTTACTTCATTTTGTTGTACTGTTCATTACATAGACCCATTGTAATATTTGCAACATCCAGCTAATTACTTGTAAAGTAAAGGAAAACCCACATATGTGTACAGGAAGAACCCACATATGTGTACAGGAAGAACCCACATATGTGTATACAGGAAGAACCCACATTTATGTAAACGGGAAGAACCCACATTTGTGTATACAGGAAGAACCCACATTTGTGTATACAGGAAGAACCCACATTTGTGTATACAGGAGAACCCACATATGTGTGTACAGGAAGAACCCACATTTGTGTATACAGGAAGAACCCACATATGTGTATACAGAAGAACCCACATATGTG
This sequence comes from Sinonovacula constricta, assembly GCA_007844125.1. Lineage (NCBI taxonomy): Eukaryota > Metazoa > Mollusca > Bivalvia > Cardiida > Solecurtidae > Sinonovacula > Sinonovacula constricta. The sequence goes on from CM017557.1 coordinate 74,794,627, forward strand.
TGTGCAGGAAGAACCCACATATGTGTGTACACGAAGAACCCACATTTGTGTATACAGGAAGAACCCACATATGTGTATACAGAAGAACCCACATGTGTGTACAGGAAGAACCCACATATGTGTATACAGAAGAACCCACATATGTGTGTGCAGGAAGAACCCACATATGTGTGTACAGGAAGAACCCACATATGTGTGTACAGGAAGAACCCACATGTGTGTACAAGAAGAACCCACATATGTGTATACAGGAAAAAAACCCACATATGTGTATACAGGAAGAACCCACATATGTGTGTACAGGAAGAACCCACATTTGTGTATACAGGAAAAAACCCACATATGTGTACAGGAAGAACAACGGGCACACAACAGGTCAGCTGGAAGACTGTGCATAAAAGTTCCTCCCTATCAAGGACTAGGACCCATGCGGTGATGGGCTGAGGAGTTACGAGTCGGCGACTCATGAGTACCTAGGACTCGGGTTCTAAATAATTGGAACAATGGGCAACTTCTTGAGGACTGTCTATGAATTAAAAAAAAATAGACCCTCTGATCCCAAATCCAATATCTTAACCCCTAGACCAGGGACGTTAAAGTTTGCAGACAGGAATGCAAGTAAATTATAGATAAATGATAGTATTAAAGAGCAAAACTTAACAAATAACATCTTGTATGTAGAACCTGAACACTACTTTTACAAACAAACAAAAAGACCCAGAAAAATAGAAAGTCTCTCAAGGAGGGTACGAGTTGTAGGGGCAAAAATGTCAAAGGCAATATGTTAATGTCAATGTTTTATGACCATTTTATATTATCACTAATCAAGTATGATCTACGCTGGTTATATGTAAATTACTTTTAATTTATTTTTTTAAGTTCTTCTGTCTGTGCAAGTTAACTTACGATGTCGTCAATTTTCATGATACTGCGGACTGTCTCAGATGCCAGGTGGATAGCACTCTGGGATACCAGCAATGGCTGGACAACATTCTCTTCTAGGATGTTGGTGATGGCTCCCTGAGGAAGGAAATAAGAACCTATAGCTTTTGTAAGAACATAAATATAACAGAAAAATATTTACTTTATTGCCTATGCAAGTGAAAGGCATGTTCCATTAAAGTTCAAAGTTAAATCAAACTTGAGTTTGCTAAAGTAGGACTATCACTAACCTTGCGAACATTGATACCAGCTGTAATCTCTCCTTGAGCGTGTCTGTTACGCAGCTCTGTAACCGTGGCAATTGGGTTCAAACCTGCATTCTCAGCCAGTGTAAATGGTATAACTTCAAGGGCCTCGGCAAATGCACGGAAGCAGTATTGCTCCATTCCAGTCAAGGTGTTGGCATACTCGCTCAACTTGATAGACAACTCAATCTCTGGGGCTCCCCCTCCAGCAATAATGGCTCTGTACAATACATTTATACACATATTGCAAAGCAGTTTTCTTATTTATAATTTTGTAACTAAAACGTTTCATTTTGAGATGATTTTATCACTGATACACCATACGAAAAGCATGCATTGACATTTCTATGTTGGATGTAAAATGAATGAAACAACTTTCATGAATGTTAACACCTTTATTAAAAAAGAAAATAACAATCTGATGTAATAACAATCAGATGTTTCTTTAACAAACTAGATCAAAACAAATAAAAATACTAGCTTTTTCTTGAGCTCTAACTGACATCAACATCTTACAAAAACCATTTGTCCTTTCTTATTTTGATCCAAAATATTGATCTAAGCTTATGAGTAGTTACAGGTAATCTGTCTCACCTTTTTTTGACAAGGCATCTGATGACACAGAGGGCATCATGAAGGGATCGCTCAGCCTCCTCAAGCACCAATTTGTTTGATCCACGCAACAAGACAGACACTGTACGACCAGGGTTAGCAATGCCAGTAATCTAAAAACAAAAATTTAATTATTTTGTTTGCATAGTTCCAATGCCTGAACATACTAATCGGTTTGACTCAAATTTATATTAAGTCCTTTATTTATATTTTAAGGCCAATCAGAAATGAATTCACAAACAGTTACCTTGACGATCTTGCTGGGTCCAGCCTGAATTTCCTCCACCAGATCTGCAGAGCCAAGACTCTCTGGCAGGAAATGGTCCAAACTGGCAATGGGACGGCAGCCTAAACCCTGAAAACAAGATACAAAAGCGTAATTCAAAGGGTCTAACTTGCAATGGAAAAGCAGCCTTAAGCCTGCAAATATGAAGTGAGTTTGGATTAAACATTTTAGAACAGTAGAAAATGTAAACAACAACAACATTTTTTCATCCATTTAATTATCATAATACTACTATCTTAATTACCACTGTTCCTAAACCCTTTTTTAAACAAAAGAACATCAGATTGAGTGTATTGATAAAAGAAGTTTTAGCTATTTTTATGCTGTCTTATGTTACAAACCTAATATGACATTCACTTTTAAAATTTAGAAGATAATCTGTTTCACAAATTTTCTGACAGGCAATACAATCTTTTGTAGAATAATCCTAGTTACCAATTCAAGGGGTGTAACTCATGTCTGATTTTTCTTATAATATCTCAAGAGTTGTGATTCTTCTCAAAATTGTTAATGACTACATGAAGTATATACACAACTTAGCAGAAAGTCTGTTGTACTTTGTTAAAAACAACACCACCAACCATCAGCTACATACAGCTATTATCCAACTTTCACATTTCTTTCAACATACCTTACAGACAAACTCGATGTCCTCTCTGTCTATATCCTTGACCACCATGATCTTCATCTTGGCTAGGAAGTGTATAGCTAGGTCACTGACAGCATCTCTGAATCATACAGAACACTGGCCACTCAAGACACTACACCAGTTTCTTATAAAGTAACTATAACAGTATCATATTTTGGCACACATTCTTGAACAATTTACATATGTAAAGGGGATTTTACTATTTTTCAAAACCATAAAATTAAAATAAAATATACAGGAACAAATCGTTTTTCACTATGCTGCTAAATTTTAAAATATATACTACAAAATAACAGCTGATGCCCCAGACACCAAACAATCAATAAGGTACCACAAAAATATATAGAAAAGTACAAACCTGAGAATGGATTTCTGAATAAGCAGTACATTACATCCGGCTTTCTTGATCTGTTTAACAATATTGAGGATGTATTGTCTTTCTTCTCGCAGGACTCGGTCCATTTGAGTGTAGTCTGATACAATCACACTGTTGTCCATCTGGAAATAGAACATAAAGTTGATTGTGTGTACTATAATTTTTGTGTTGTAAGAACAATGCATACTAAATACTATAAAGAAAATAAAAAGTGTAAATATTAACCTCTAACAAGAGATGATTGTGAAAATGATTATAAAGCCCACATCACTTCCTGATTTCACCCACTAACCTCAAAACCAATACAAAAAACACTTTTCAAGGCCTTCCATTTGCCATGACTAATGCTTGAGAATGTTCAGGCCATGCCTCAGACACTGACCAGAAACAAAGTGGTCAACTGACAGACTGGCATCAACTACCGTATTCACTCATGTAATCGCCGCACTTTTTTAATCGTTAAGGACTTTGGGGTGCAGCCATTTTATAGGTGTAAGGCCTCAGGACATTTTTTTCTAAAACAATTCTGTTGATTTTTGGGACGCCATGCGTTTACATCATGATATAACTATATGAGCTCTCTAAATAGGAGGTTGACGGACGATATGAACGAGATAGCGCCGTTCTATGCTTTTCTGGTAGCGATCTAATTTAGTTCAAACATTTTGTTTAAAAATGCATTATAATATTAAAACACTAACCAATGTGAACATATTCCATAATTTATAAATAACTTCCTAGTTTTATCTCTTGTATCATATTTCTGAATGTTTGCATCATCAAACAATTTCACCTAGCTCAAATGTCACGTGCACACTTCCATGCAGATCAAAGGATTTCATAGCAGAGCCCGTAAAACAACACAGCTTTGAAACGTGCCGACAATCTCTTTGAAGTTGCATTTCATAGACCACAAATATTCCCGAAGGAATTAACCTTTCAAATTGTCTTAAAACTGTCACTAAATAAATAGTAATTATAATACGCAAATCATTTTTTTTCTTCAACAAATCTTGGTACGTTACTAAACGACCATCATTGTCTTTGTATTGATGTTGTTACTCCCCTTTTTATTTCCATTTCCATTATGCAAAATGGCGATATAGCAGAGCTCCGCTGTATAAACTGTGCAGCCTATACATTGATTTAGGATTTTTTCTTCATATTGCAGTCAATTTAGGGGTGCAGCAATTACACGGGCGCAACCTTTACATGAGCAAATACGTTATTAACATGCCATCTCTTCAATGATAAAAAATGGCAGTGTATCATTTAAAAGATTTGCATACTAAATAAAAAGCTTTTTAATATGATCACAACTTAATTTCTCAAAGTTATTATTTATAAAGAGGAATATATAAAATAAATCTCCTTGAAATTTGCAATACGTATGAGTTATGATATAACATATATAAATATTATTACAATACAGTGAACTATGTAATACTGAAGATACTTACATCAGTTTTTGGAGGTGAGATACAGAACTGTATGAGGCCAATTTTTGCCTTCTCCACCTTACTGATTCCTCCGCCAGACTTCTGATCAAACACCAAGCCGTCAATCAGCTCGACATCTTCCATTGTGCCTCTGAAACAACCAGTGGACAAACATAAATCAATTAGAACTTGATAAAGACTAAGAGAACTCTTCTACTTCATAACTAAGCAGTTCAATGACATGAAATGCTTTTTACCATGTTTTATATTAAAGATTCACAAGAGTCGGTTTTTACTGGGAAAATCACCCTCAGACAGTTTTGATGGAAAATTAAACAAATGGCATTTTATCTATAATATAATGTCAAAATTAATTGTACAAAAAAAAATACATAGAAAAACAAGGCTAGTAAGTTACCCAAGTCTCTGTATGAGCTTGATGTCCTTCAGGTCTACATTGTCATCATGGGCTGGATCTATGATCTTCAGTACGGCATCCACAGCTATCTGAGACAATATGCCTGAGTACTGGGACACCACCTGGATTAGACAACATATTGTTTTATATCTAACAAAGGCCAACAATAGAACTATCAAACTCAGGTATATCAACAGGTATTATTAAAAAAAGAAGTTTCATTTTAATCTATGCACTGGTTACAGAGACAAAAGCATGGAATATAAAACTGACTTCACTATTTACAATGTTTAATTGATTAAAGTTAACAGATAATAATTTGATTTCTCTACCCTACCCTTATTCTGCAGTCTGCTTAGTAAGCAAAACAAACACATACTTTTAAAAATGGTCTCAATTTTTAAGTAAAAATTAATGAAAATATCACTCTATTTAAAAAAAGAAATCTAATTGGGGTGTAACGATATGCTACCCTCACAATATGATATGTATCGTGATACATACCACATGATACAATACGTATCGTGATACATAATATTTTGATACTGATAATACTTTTTTTTTTACTTATCACATAGGTACACTATTACACTATGGGATGCGATGGGATTTGCCAATTTTTTGCCGATACTATGCAGCAACATTTCTATCATTATAGCACAGGGGCACTTATGTGGTGCCCAAAGACTGAACCTGGCCGGTCCATTATACTGACACCGGCAAGTCAGGTGTAATGCTGTCCCTTAGCCCAGAGCGTTAGGAGGGAAGCCACTACTACCAACTTTAAAGTCTTTGGTTTGACTCAGCCGGGGTTTGAACTATACCACCTGAGCTATTGCGGCCGGTATATTACACCATAAATTACATTAAGCAGTTTGTTAGCATAGCTATTTACTGGAACTACTTGTCCATAAGTCAATAATCAGAATCTATGACAAAAGGTTACCCATATATTAAATGATTTAACTTTAAAATGTTATATAAAATAATATGATATTTCTTCAAATATTTTTTTTCTCATCTTTATTGTTAATTCTGAATGTCCATCATAAATAAAAATACAATAGTTTGGTACACAATCAAAGAAAAACAAGATAAAGTTTAATAACAACATAAAGTTTCAACACAGTCAGCTAATAAGTAGTTAGTGTTGTGTATGAAACATCAGAGAAACAATGATGGCAGGTTGTTACTAGGGCCAGAATCATCGATATTCGATATATAATGTATCAGAAAATACATGTAAGTACTTATTATGTTTTTTTTCTTGTCTTTACAAATTAATCAACTATTGCCAGTAGTATAACATATACAGTCCTTCTGCTATAACATGGTGTTAAGTATTGGTCAAGTTTATACAAAGGAGGCTGTTTCCTTTAACATTAAAAAATCATGGCATCTATAGAATATGTATGATTAGATACTTTTCAGCGTGAAATTTGCTCCCTGGTATCAAAAAAAAATTCCTGTCCTACTGATGAGGCCAGAGCACTCAGATATTAATCTGCTTTTAAAAAAGGCTATTTATATTAATGCCATGTATGTCATCAATTGTGTTCGTGATTTCACATTTCTCATGCTTTCATCTTCCTCATCATCTAGGAAAGGTTTCAGAAGATCTTGGTTTTATTATTTTATATCATAAGATAAGCAAATAAGACAATGCATTAAATGTAATTTCTTTTCAAAATGTATGTCATAACACCCCCCTCCCAAATGACAATTTCTTCACTTATCAAAAGTAAGACCAGCAGCACTTTAAACAGTTTTTAACTACGGTCACACAGCCAACCAAAGGACAGCCTAAATTTCAAACTAGTTGGTTGCTTAAGACAAAATATGACAAATTACCGAAAAGTGAACATATATTCGGACGGCCAAGTTCCTGATGGTGCATGTGTTTATTTGTTCTTTAACAAAAACAGCAGTGTGTTATTAGGCGAAACAATTAACTTTAAACATCATTCAACAAAAACCTTAAGTGCACCAATTTTATGAATATGAAGTCATGTAAATTTGGTGGTGTCAATCTAAGCATAAAATAACTCGCTCATAAATGAATGCTTCTGTTACCAGTTTAAATCACTACCATATCTGCTGAATATGAATTAGCTAAGGCACTTATTTTGCTCTGACTATCAGGTGGAAGATAACTAGGAATCTATTTTGATTGGGAGATCAAACTTTTTAGATATATAACTAAACAAAGAAAGAAATGAGAAATGTATTTTAGTATTTAGTAAAAAAAAATAATAAAAAAAAATTATACAACTAAATGCTTATTTTGGCATTTACTTGTCACGACTTCACAATTTCATAATGAAGGCAATACAGTTGATTAGCTGATTTTTCAAGAGCCAAAGATGTTATCAATCATGCCAAAATCTGCAATGGATTTCTTTGCGTAATATAGATTGTCCGACTCCATCAGTGATTTCTTAAACCGAGATTGCAAGTTTTCAACAGCCGCCATTTTGAATACTAATTAGCTTTACCTAATGCACCTTATCGATCCAAGATATACCATATAGTTTACCAATTTAACTTTCTTACGATATAAATTAGAATTAAGAACGACAAAATGCTGTTCTGAACTTTCTGCTACTCTTGAAAACAAGAATGATTACATCCCGGCAAACATCTTCATAAAAGTGCTATATATTGATCCACTTTGTCGTTTTTCCGGTGTAAAATAATTGTCCACACTGACTTAACGATTAAACAAGAATTCGAGAGGACAATGTAGGATTTTTACTAAACTGTATCGCACAGTCTGTACCGTAATTTTTGAAAGTGAACTGAACCGTGAATATAGAACCGCGGTAAACCGTTGTACGGTATATCATTACACCCCTATAATCTTATATAATACATAAATACATTTAAAGACAAAAAATAAATATTTACAGCATCATTGTAATTAAGCTTATTTTAAGACTCATTCAAGCTTTCTGCTGATAAGGTAACAAAATAATGTTAACATAAGTTTGTTGAAGGGCAGTGTCTTTTTTTTACATTAGTTTAGACAGAAATATTGCACCTTAATATACATTTCTGTTTACAATGCAATAAGTGCATTATCTCACCTTGGAATTGAGTGAAGTGGAAGCACTCTGCAGAAGAGATTCCCTGTCATTGAGCTTCACTGGTCTACTCATGGCTTCAAGGACTTCCATCGACTTGGCTGCAGCCTTTTGGAACGCTTCTGAGATACTGGTTGGGTGTATACCTAAAGAAAACATGTGAGGTCAACTCTTAAAACATATGTCATGGATAACACATTGGTCAGGAATGCTGCCAGTTTAAAACCACTAACAGTATTTCAGTTATCTGGAGACGATGTTCACTTGAAACTGACATAGTGCTGCCTTCACTGTGTACAGCATGCCATAAACAACAGGCATGATACCACACCCAGCCACATTATCCCGACTCTGGGCCAACCAGTTGTGGAACTACCCTTATATTTCCTTGCGTTAGCAAGGGAGCTATACCACTACAATATTTAGCGACTTTGGTATGTCGCAGCTCAGACCTTCAGAACCTGGAGCCGACGCTCTATGGACTGCGCTACCAGGTCCAGTGTAACATTAACCTGAATAAAGCCTTTCTGTGAGACATACAAAATCCAATGATAGTAAATGATAGAGAACTGACTTTTAATACAAATTTAAACTCTGGTGTTTACACAGAGAGAAAACTGGCTGCCTACAAGTCACACTGTTTCTGCTGCGAAGCAAAAAGTACAAAAGATTAGGACATGATAACAACACTCAAGATCAGTTACCAGATTGATTCATCTATAAAAGCTTTTTTTTTTTTTTATCGTGGAAGATGTTGTATGCAAAACTTGTAAAAGCTTTTTATGTTTATAAATTATAACTGAATGATACCTTTGGCTAGAAGTTTGGCACATGCCTCCAGAAGACTGCCAGCAATCACACACACTGACGTGGTACCATCTCCGGCTTCAATGTCCTGCGCCTTGGATAGTTCCACCAGCTACAATAGAACAACAGAAATATAACATGTGGTGCTGGTTCAAAAGAAAACATAATAAGGAACTAATATTGCATAATTATATTTTGTGTTGCCTATTTCAGGCCCGTTTCAACAAATTAACTCAGCATTTGTTTATCTTGTGCTAGAAACAAAAGTTACAACCAATTACATATGCTTACTAAACAATTCAGGAAGATTGCATATTTTGTTGTCATTGATGACACCTCACTAAGTTTGATTGGCAACAGTAACTCCTAACAAAAAAAGAAAGCGACTTTTACCATTTTTGCTGCTGGATGCAAAACCTGCATCTGTTTCAGAATGGTTGCTCCATCATTTGTAATAGTGACATCGCCATTGGAAGCTTGGATCTGTGAAATAAAATACTTGACAGTTGTAATATTGCTGCCAATCCGCACAAATCACATAGGAAGACTGTTTACATTTTCAGGTTCAGTTAAAAAATTGCATTTAACACCCTGGTTATTTGTTTAATGGAAGTTAAATCTGACATGATAACAAAATAAACAAACTAAATATCACTGAAACACCAATAACTTTTTAAGTTGGTGTCAACCTTACTTACCATTTTATCCATGCCTCGAGGGCCCAAGCTGGTCCTGATAGCGGATGCAACAGCTGTAAAAGATAAAACAGCTAATAGAAATTTTTAAAAAATGCAACATGGGTCATGCTACACATAAGCACCTTCACATACATTGTTTAATAGCAGATTATTCATGGACTGTCATTATTGTAAAAAATAACTGTATATAGCCTTTTAGATGCCATTCGAGAGTGGGGACTATCGCATTTTAAAGGCCACTTACATTACCTGATATAAAACTTGTATAAAGTTTTTTTGGATTAACAGTAGAATGTGTTTGTCCGGCTTGGTCCTATCTTCAAACTTGTGTGCATCATTTAAACAGCCTTAATGGGAAATACAGGTGATTCCACTTATTTGCATACATAGCTTCCCAAGCAAATGTATGCAAAGAACCAGAATATACGATAAACCGAAAAATAGAATACGAGTACAATTAAAATGAGCACATTCAGTTTTCAGCTGCAGCAAATTTGATTTATTATTAACTCTTAGCCACTGTCTTTCCTTCAAATAACATCAGTCATATATTTATAATTTTCATTACAAGATAATTACTGATCTCGTCATTATTTACATTCAAATCCAGTTAAAAAGTTATCTTTTCTAAAGGGTCGCCATTTTGTTTTTGTGACAGAAAGAAAAACATCACCATTTTTATACATAGTATTGCAAAGTGCTTCATTTCAGATGCCATTTTTTAATGAATAGGAAGTGAAATAAACTGAATTTACTATGATTGTAAATATCTGTTTTGGTCTCTGATTTCATAAACAAATGCACTTACAATTAACAAACAATATGCTTTAGTACCACTATTTTCCCAAGGGAGAGTAATGTGTTATTTAGGCTTCAAGAGTTATTGATCATGTCAAGTATGACGTCATTCACAGTTGACACTTGTTAACCTTTGCCAAAACCTGTGAAATTTGTCGGAAAGATGCGAAAAGAAAACATGCCAATGGCAGTAGACCATAACAAAGTAAGCAAAGTAACCTAACAGGTTGCTGATCATGAAGTTGACATAGATTAGAGACTGTGTTTGCAAATCCCCAGGAAAGGTATGAAAACTGACCTGGAGGTAATGAATGTGCTTCAGCAACAGGTGAGCAGCAATGGATTGTGCTTATAACTGCTATCGGGCTAACACCTTAAGTATATAGCCATTAAATTTTAACAAAGGTTAAGAAGAAAAGGTTTGGTGTTTGAATAATTTATTTAATAAAATGGAATGCATGCAACTGTTATTTGACTAACTGAAATTGTAATATGAATAAATGGGGAGCAAGACATTTCGACCCCAAGACATTTCGACCCCATGTTAATTCCTGGGACATTTCAGCCCCAAGACCTTTCGACCCCAACCCTGGGACAATTCGACCCCAAATCGTCGAGACATTTCGACCCCAAGAAGTTTATATATAGTTGAAGTATCTTTTCAAATTAAGATATATACATGTAATCAAAAATAATTGAATATAGTGAAAACATGAATTGAAGTATAATTTTATATTAGGATATATACATGTAATTGAAAAATATGCGTCTTAATATTTGTTTCTTTTTATGTGCTGGTGCGCTTCTATGGTTGTTTGTATGTTCTGAGTTTAAAATGGTCAATAGATATATAATTAAAAAATAAGCGTCGTAACCTTTGTTTCCTTTTAAGTGCATGCATGATTGTATTGTAATAGTGGATAAAATAAGCAAACTGTTTGAAACAAGGACCTGTTACATTGCGCTATTCATTCGTCAATTAATGATGCCAATTACAAAGTGATAATTACTTATTTAACATAATGTTCTATGAAACAGTGACTTTGTTGTCGGTTTTAAAAAGTAAATCCCGCTAAAAAAAGTAATTAGGCGATTTATCTTTAAGCTTTATCACTTCGGCAATTAACAATACTAATTATCGGCGTCTCTGATGTCTGCTTAAAACGGATTATCCCGCAAATTAGCTTAAATCTGTGATTTTGTCACCATGAGTAATTCGCCGATTGGTTAAATGCGTGATTAAAATACAAATGTTTGATTTGTTGACAATGTTTTGACTGAAAACAAGTTGATGATTGGATCTAATATGAATGCTTCATATGACGATCATGATGTGACTGCCGAGGACTTCCTTAGGGAAGTGGCTAGAATTTACCATCCAGCATCCAGTTCAGGTTAAGGAAACACAATTTCGGGCAACATAACAGCAATAAAGGGAAACCATAATTCTTTTATTCAAGTCCAGTCTTCGACGTAAGCGGGTTGCCCGAAGCCCGGGACAAGTAAATTACAGTCCGGACAACCGTAGTGTGCCTGGTCGGTTGCCCGAACAGGCAAGTCCGTCCGGCACTGTTTTTATGCTAACAAATGGTCAGGATCGTGACGGACGGACTTTATCACTTGTACACCCATTTTTGTAAGATTCAGATCGTTGCAAAGTCATTGTACTTTTATTTTCAATTCGTAAACAAACCTTTGAGCCGCTTATTTCATTAAGAAAAATGTCGCTTGTATCATTAACGTTGTGCGTGCGCACTCAATCAGAACATCTTCCGATAGTTCACGAATGATCGTCCCGAGGACGGAATTACCCGAGCGTTGTAAACCATGACCGTTTATTTTTAAACTAATCACGTACACTGAACGCTTATTGCAAATAACGTAATAATTATCTGTAAGACGCTTGTAAGTTCGATAACCGCTCTATTTCAATTTGGCATTAGTTATGGCGATGCAATTAAAATTTTACGATGGTGCACAGCCGGGTAAGCACGTGAAAAAAGAGAAGATCGGCGATTCGAAAAAGTATACGAAGATAAACGAGACAGGGAGTTTCAGGATTCGTGGAGGGACAAAAGACTATTGAAATCCAAATGACGGGGTAAGATGGCAGCTTCCAGACTGAATGACCTCCTGACAGTTAATCTCCAAGCTCCAAGCATAGAGGCAATCAACCCAGAGCCAGCCATAAATCATTGGATGGTTGGTATTTGTTTATGTTATTTGTAACTTCCAGATCAAACTGACTTAAAGGAAAATCGTATTAGCACCTTGTCAGTAAAAGTTTAGCACAGTTTAGGAACCTAGGCTGACTCAGACTACAATGTTACAATATGATATGAAATTTGTCAATCACACATACATTTAATTGAATTTTATTTCAGGTTTCAACACCTTCTGGTCGTCAGAGGAGGGTGGTAGAGAAGAAGCGACCAACAGTTACCCCCACCATTGTAAACCTTGTGGAAAAGGAACATGTAGAAGGTGAAGTAGAACAGGTTCAGCAGGAAGCAAGCACATCTAAGGTGAAGTTATTCATTAAATTGTGTAATCTATATCATTAAGGTGAAGTTATTCATTAAACTGTGTAATCTATATCATAACTTAAATTGTTGGAGTGAAAGGTTTCTATTGGTCTATCAATTCAAAAGGTCAAGTTAATATGTATAGTTGGATTTTTTCCTTTTCAGGCTGATTCAGTTTACACAAGTGAAGAGGATGATAAGGAGGATGTATTGGTAGAGGTGACAGAAAAGGCGGATGATGAAGAGGATGATGACTATGATGACATGGAGATGTCTGAAGACAATGTGTTTTTCATGTTAAATATGTACAAAGATTAAAAACGAATAATCTGTCTTTTTTTATTGAGTTTCTATCATCATCCATTTTCGGACAACTAAAGGCTGGGTCGGGCAAGTAAAAAGCCTATCCTACTTGCCCGAACGGACAAGTGGTTTTGAAACCTAAAGGCAATAGACTGCAAGTCCTTACATTCTGTTCGTTCGTTTCTGTTACGTTTAAACATGTTGTATATAGTGACTTTTGCAGTTGTTTGACATATACATGCTATGTGTTATGAAAGAAAAAGTTGAAACATTTCAGAGTTTAAATATTTACACGAAACGTAAAGTTCAACTTCTATTAATTCGTTCAATTTCAGATCAATCATTTATTACACATCATTATCCAAAGTAATCACAGGCAGATTGGCGACACACTTTAATTAGTAACACTCGGCTATTGTTGACACCTCTTTTTATTACTGCCGGTTACTGATTGGTTGTTATCCCTATTATCCCTGTTATATCAATAAAACAGCTGTGGAATGCTACACTAATCAGCTACCGAGTAATAAAAAGAGGTGTGAACAGTAACGAGTGTTACTGATTGAAGCCAATCGGCTTGTGTTCACTTTGCATAATGAGATGCTAAAATATTGGCCAACGTTTCATATGCTTGTATGTCTATTGTCAACATAATGAAGTAAGGAATTGTTAAATATTACAAAATTTATAAAATATGCTAATGTTAATAGAATTTAAGGTATTTTATTTAGAGCTGGTTTATTCAGTCGGACAAACCGAAATGTTAAAACTTATATAATTTTATTTGATTGAATCCATTAATTGTTATTACTAATTTTACTGATTTACATAAATGTAATTTGATTCAGTGTCATAATTACATGTAAAATTAAATATGTTTGACATTTATATGTTGTATTTTAGTTTCAGTGTTTACAAATATACATGACGTTTTATAGCGAATTAAATTTGTTATTGTCGTATGTAATTGGTATTTATTTTTCTTCCAATGATGAACATACCAATGTAACACCACATTATTATCATTAGCAGGAACTACTCACTCAATGACCTTAAATTTCCCTGGGGTCGAAATGTCTTAGGGGTTGTCTTAGGGGTCGAAATGTCTTGGGGCCGAAATGTATAAGGGGTTGAAATGTCCTGGCTAAACTGATTTTGGGGTAGTAAATGCAACCACTAGACTTTTGTACATTCTGATTTAGGCCAAGTATTTTTTATACTTCATTCAATTAATGTACAATTAAGCAAATGACAAGAGAGTTGAAATTGGGCTTGGTAGGGGTCGACGACTATTTTTTTTAATAACCTGTACAGAAAAATTGGTGCCATGTACTTGTATTAATTAGCCTGCCAAAAATGGCATATATTTTATAGAACTTGCATCTCACTAGTATCATCTTATGTAAAAGTGAATTGTTTACTGGGTTTATAATCCCACCAACAGTATTTAAATTATCTGGAAACAGTGTCCACTTGAAGCAAATTTAGTGCTGCCTTCACTGTGTATAACATGCCATGTATAGAACACCTGGCATGATATCACAACCAGTCACATTATCCTGACACCGGGCTTACCAGTCATAGAACTAGCCTTATTTTAGCTTGAGCATTAGCAAGGGAGCTATACCACAACCTTTCTTAACAACTTTTGTATGTCGCAGCCCGAGACCTAAGCCAGGGCCTCCTGTATATGGAGCCAACACTCCAATGATTGCGCTACATGGTCCTGAATACAAGATATTAACTTAGATGCAACCTCAGCCTGCAAGTGACATTGAAAATACTGTGCACATTTCTTGTAAATTTCTCTTGTTCATGGTTATATAAATAGGAACATGGAATACACACGACACCTATAAAATAGGGCAGCTTATTCTTTTCTGTTTTGATAGGATACTGGACTTAACTGTCTAGTGCCTTGTAGAGCCAGCTAAATGAATAAGACATGATCAAACATGACAATGTTTTGTTATTTTTTAAAACAAATACTTTTTTAACAGATCGCAAAACATGATATTTCAATATATAACAGAATGGTAAAATAGTGCGTAGAAATGTGTTTGTTCAAGTCATAAAAGAACATGATTAAAATCATACAGTGATGTCTGTAACTATTGTAAACAACACTGACCCTTGGCAGCCTCTATGTTGCTAATCCTTATTTGTGTTGGTTTTTCCTTATCCTTGTACTCAGATTTGCTCGTTGCCTTGAGTGGAGCCATGTTTTAATTTGGATACGTTTTCGGTCAAATTAAACAAAGATGACAGACGATGTTCTCGGATATTTGACAGCTCTTCAGAAAGACTTTTCGAGAAGCATGAAATAACTGAAACAAACAGACTTCCGGTATAATATTTGGCCCAGCAACTATCAATGTTGGAACCAACATTAATACGAGCACATTAGACCAATTTTGGCCTTCGCAATATCATCAAATACAGTATATTGAGGTGTTTTTCCGATTGCCTTAAGCGTATTTGCAGGCATCTAGAAGCATTATCATAAAAAGCTAACTTATTTATGCTTTTAATGGGAGTTGGTTATTTCGTAATTATGCGACTTCAACCAATTGTAAATTGTAGTTTTTATCCTAATCCGTAATCTCCTCAGACAATTTTCATACCGCATTATTAAATATGCATATCATAGAAATGTAACTAACGTTACTAAAACAATAAATGTGAGCATATTTTCATTAATTTGTATGTTTAATACCAACTTACTTTTAGTGTAATGTTGTAAGATTACGCGCCCTTGACACCGGAAGTAAACAAACATGGCGGACACGACACCATCAGACGCTGGAATAAAACAAGAGCTACTGCTTGCTTCCCAAAGTCAGGTCGCGCAAGCATTAGAAAATGCCATGGACAATGTTTCTAGCGCAACAATTAACAATGAGTCATCAGAATTTTTAAAGAAACACATTTCCGTCGAGAAAGTGAAACCGGTTGAAGACCCAACTTACGTGGAGCCAATGCAGGATCCATACAACAAAGCAATAAAATATCTCGAAAACCATAACATTTTACAACTTTTCCAGGTATTCTTTTATTCAAACAATTTTGCCAACAAGAATGTATCCATGTATTAAATCGCTAATTAGTGACATTTGAATTTGAAGGTAGTTGGTCAACTAGACTTGATTTGAGGTAAAGTTTAAAATAACAAGCCACTGGGTAAATCAGGAAATTGTTTTTGCCATACTTAAATCATAAACATAGTTTTTCCCTAGACAAATGACTGTCATGTAAGAAATTATTCAGCTATCAGTAAAGACATAAAAATATGACATAAAAACAAATTGATGGCGTAATGACTACTTGCAAGATTTGGGAAATATCACCAAACTAATCATTGTACAAGAATTTATATGCCCATTACATTACTAACTATGTAATTATCCAATCATGTATATAAAATAACAGTCATTATCTTCTTATGCAATGGGTGTGGAAACCAATCAATGACAACAAACAATAGTTAAATAATCAGTTTTTATTTTATGACTCTTTGAAATAACCATTTCCATAAAGCTGTGCTATCATTATAATATAATATTATTGAAGAATTATGCTCAGTCATTATGCTATACCACATTTTAACACTGTTTATTTCATCATAATACTTCATGTAGATAATTCAATTCTAAACACTTCTAAAGATTATCAAGTTTCAAAACACAGTTTTGAGTTCAAAGTTCATTTTGTTAAAGAGATTAAATTTCATATTGTTATCAATGCTGTGTTAATGATTCATTTATTGTATATTACATTATATTATCAATAAAGATGGAATAAAGTAAAAAAGAAACATTCAGTCCTTATATAGATATATTTATTATTATTATATTATATAGTCAAATAACTCATATCATATAAAACAAAACAAAAACAAAAAAAAATATTACAAATTATTTCTTCAATCATATAAAACAGAAATACATATTGTCATATAACTATATTTAGTTCGAATAATCGCATTAATTTTTTCAGCTGGGGTCGAATTGTCGTGAGGTAGTTGCCCAGCACAGGTAGTGGTCGAATAGTTGTGGGGTCAAATTTGAATTGCTTGCTATGACACTTGAGTGCCATTAGCCTTTAGAACTTATGATTTTTTGTCACATGGTTTTCATTCATACATTTATTTAATAAATACAAAAGATGAATTAAACTTAATTTAGGTTCATTTATAATTTTTATTAATCCTGGTTAGCCCTGTTACCGGTGACCTAATCTTGTTTTACACTTGTCAGCAAACTAAATTTATTTTTGAACACAGCAATGTTACCAACAACAACAATATTGGCGCTGTCTTGTATGTTTTTTTACCCCAATTAGAATGCATCCATGTGTAAACTTGGAAATTTACTGGTATTTGAGTATCACTGGTAATCTGGTCTTTAACTAAAAATAATTTTGTTTATAAGAAAACTATATAAGGAACATGGGGAACACATATCTTGTGCCAATAATTCTTATTTGACATTGATGCACTCTGGAGAAATGTGTATTAAATATGTTAATCATTGGCAGCCCTGATTTTAAAAATCTGCATACCCGGTAGTAAGGTTAGTCACAAACTTTGTAAGGGTACGATATTCGGACAAAAGTTTGTATATGCTCAGGTGAAAAAAATGTGAGTTAAAAATCACTTTAAAAAAACATCCAGTGTTGTTGTTGTTTATTCCATCTTTTCATCAAACGTTGAATAATTGCTATATAATTAAATTTAGATATTGGGGGCAGACTGCCCTATATGTAAGAAAAATTGATTTCAAAACACACAGAAAGTACAAAATTATGGTTATGGGGTTCTCAAAACAGGAAGAGTCTGTTGCTATATTTAATTTGGTTCTGTCTCGAAATAATCATTACCTGTCATGAAGCAACATAGATAAAGTTTAACAGTATAAGTTTGATCTTGCTTGGTACTGGGCATGAAAATATTAATTATTGCCAGTGTGGGGAAGTAATTAAAAGTGAAAGGCATGTGTCCAATATTAGTTCAAACTGTGCATGAGTTTACATAATGTACAACATCTTAATGATAAAAAAACATTGTAATATTGGTTTATATTAGAAATGTTAACATAACAATAAGAAACAGGCTTCATAGCTAGATATCTCTATATGTGAGAAGGTAAAGAAGAAAACTAACTGACAACAGTACAAAGGATAATTCAATTGTGATTATGACTTTGTTTACAAACTTTGATATACTGGTATGTATTGTGTAATTTATTATCATAGCATTCAGTTAAGAAACAAAACAAGAAGTGTATTTGACAAAGCTCAGCCAGTGGTCATGAATATCACCATTACAATTCATCATTTTTCTCAGTATTGCGGACATTTGGGGGGTAATCTGTTGTGTAGAGTTTCAGGTTTGATGACATATGTATCAGGTTTTGAATTGTTTATATTTTCAGCATCTTACAGCAAGAATAGTGTACAATCGACCAGACAAGCCCCTGGAATTTATGATGGCAGAGGTAGAAAGAATGAAAAAGGAGAAAAAAGAAGAACTGAGCCAGGAGAATCTTTAAATATTGTCAAAGTTTACTTTTTTCATTTATTTTTTTTAATTGTACTGACTGTTTTCTTATAAAAACATGGATCTTCTTTGTTGTATGTACATAGTTTGGTGATAATGAACAGCCTTGTGTAACTTGTATTTATCTGTCCTCTGGAACAGTGTTTGCTATTATACATATATTATGCATATGTATGCATGTATACACATGTGATAATGTAAATTATTGTAAGTTTGTAACCATTGTTTGTGGTTTTGTTGTGTTTCATATATTTATTTTTGTGTTATTATACTTGTGGTTCTATGACTGGTTGAGATCAATCAGATAATTTGATTATGATGTATGTGCAATTTTTGCAGTTGTTAAATAAAACTTTACCAATTTAGCATTGTGTTGTTGTATTGTTGGAACAGATCATGATATGATACTATTGCCATCACTTTAATTCCATAAAGCAGCTAAAAGTACTGTAAAGTTATGTAAACAGATTTACCTAGAAAACTTTCTTATAAATAGACTGTGCTTACCTTTTTACAACTAAATATACTAAACTTTTCTAGGTCCACAAAGTTTTGTACTTCTGCATGTCTGTCGGGATATAATGAAAATATCAATGATAATTAGGCTGTTTGCTGGTATAAGTTATATAAAGGAGAACTGTTAAGCAATAGATTTTTCCTATACAGTTTTATTATAAACATTTACCAGACTTAACATGACCAACTGTGTATTCCCCTTAAAAGCATTTCTATATACCTGTATTTTATAAACAGCTATAAAAGCTCATTATAGCGTATGTTTTCTGTTGTTGTGGTACAACCCTATTTTATAATAAAATATGAATTGTGGGTCTATGTGTCATGTACTGACACACAGCTTTTACCAAGTCCATTAACGGGGTAATGTAATTAATACATAAAAAGTAGTTTTAGCTTGAAAGTAAGGGTAATTATTTGTTACTTAGACTTGAAATCAGTGATTTGCTTCGGAAAATACTTCTGCCCTTAACAAGTACAAGTGCAAATACTGTATTTTATTAATTTGAACATAAAACTAACATAGCATATACAATTAACACATACATGGTGAAAACATGGATTAAACAAAAAGCACAAAAGTTTTTGATATTTTATACATTTTATATATATCTTAATGCTGTAATTTATAGAGCCTTAATAAGCTGTTCACAAATCTAATACATATTCAGTAAGTAAATATTCAGTTTTTGTTTTTCAATGGTGAACTTAGATAATAACAATTAAGCTAAACTGTTAACGAAGTTATCAAGAAAAAACAACAACAACAAACAAAACAACAAAAAACAACGCAAACATGAGTATACATGTACATTTACACAATGCCGTTTGAGTGCATGTAATAATTAAATAAATAAATACTTTTGACATTGAGTTTATGGCTTTATGTACCATACTGTCAATGTATAATAATTTGTAATATCTCAGTTATTTTACTTAGGTAAGAAACGTGTATAGACATGAGCCGTAATATTCCGTTTAAAGTTTACCTAAAGCAATTGCATGTAAAAAAAATTCCACTGTTTCTGGGAATGTGTGCGTAAAATCTGCATAAACTCGTACTTTAGTCTAAGAAAAGACTACCTATATTGTATGACAGTACAATTCGCGAAAAAATCAGCATTCTAAATCACTGTAAATGTTCATTCTTTCCAATCAATAAATAATTAAGCACGATAGTGTTCTCTGCTAAAAATAGATATTGACCTCAGGCGAACCACCCCACGCGATGATATCACGCGATATCAAAAGACAGATGCCATTGAAAATATCTATCTCAGCAGCGTGGCTCAGAAAGGAATTACCTGTTTGCAATGGCGAGTTGGGATTTATGCTTCGATGTTACACAGATCTAGGGCATTAATGAAGAGCATTTTGCAGGTCCTTTTCATTTAATAATGACTTATTTGGTTATTTGAGAAAAAAATATTTGGTCCAAATTGTCGGATACTACCGTTTAACCATTTTCCTAATACCTCATAAATTCTGCCGAGTTACATATAAGAATTAAGCATTTAATGAAACTGTTTACATGATAATTTGTGTGTGTGTGTGTGTTTGTGTGTTTGTGTGTGTATGTGTGTGTGTTTCTGTCCTTATTTGCATGCAGATAATGTTTCCATATCCCTAATTTATGCCAGAGAACGTATCGGATCACTTCATATTAATCATAACAATCGTGTCAATGTTATATGCGCAAAGGTTGAGGGAAAAAAACAACAAATCGTCACGAACATTTTCTTTGAGTCTTTTAAGTACACTGAAGCTCTTTATAACATTTTACATAACTCAGAACTACGTGCGTTTTACTCTAAACTTCTAGTTAACAGATTAACTAAATGATCAAAAAAATATAATAAAATTATTGATAACAAGTTTGGATTCCAAAAAGCACAAATTTACAAGTGCTTGTATTTTCATATTACATGCAATAATCTCAAAAACACAAGCTTACAAGTATGGAGAAAACATTTATCTCAAGCTGAACGAAGATAAAACTAAAATATTTCTAAAATTTTTGTTCTAATATTTCGATATAAATACAAGGACTTTTAAGTTGGCCGTGAAGAGCGTCTCGATTGGTAGATATGTTACCACCCAGAATTTTTCTATCAGGAGCCTTATCTGCACCCTCAGCGCTATAGTTGAGGGTCGATCCTATAGAGAATCAAAGAGTGCATTTTTTTTATTTTTTTTTTTTGCGAAACCAGTAGTTCGACTTTATTGTCAATAGTAAATAAACTGTGTAACTTAAACGCGGCATGTTGAGCAGTTTTTCTTTGTATTACGTTCCATTTTCCATTTTATGTAAATACACGCCTAGATATTTGAATGATTTTACACATTTTAATTTTGTATTATTTAGATAGAAGTCATAAGTTGTGTGACAACCCTTCTCGAATAGCATAGTTTTATTTTATTTTCGTTCAGCTTGAGATTAAACTTTTCACAATACTTATCTACATCATTTTACATCCATTGGAGTGATTTGGAATTCTGGACAAACAAGGCCACGTCGTCCGCAAATATTACTATGGAAATATTTACATTATTCAACTTCATTATACCATCTAGATTACCGTTTATATTCAAGTCGATATTGTTTAGGAAGAATAGAGATAACATGCTGCTTGCAGGGTCCACCTGTTTTACCCCGACATATGAAGTAATTGGTTCAGATTTAACATTTTTGTATTTGATAATTTATTTTACAGTGTACATAGATTTTAGTGCGGAGATAAATTTAGGGCTAACATTCGAACTAAATGGTTTCTGCCATAATAAGGCACGGTTTATTTTATCATACATTTTTCCCCAATCTATATACGCCACATATAACTTATTGTTAGCCAGAGTTTCTGAGATTATTGCATGTAATATGAAATACAATCACTTGTATATTTGTGTTTTTGAATTCCAAACTTGTTATAAATAATTTTATTATACTTATTTGACCATTTAGTTAATTCCATATAACATGTTAAACTGTTCGAATAATTCGTTTATTGGTACAAATGTGGAGTCTTTTTATTTCGGTTGATATTGGATTTTGATATTTTGGGTCTTTTTTGCTAGGGATACTATTCGGACTCCTTTGGACTTTTTAAATCGTGTTTTTGAATACGCTTAATTTTTACTATGTACAAATTGAATTCTTTTCCAGCTTTATTGCTGTCGTTGTTAAACCATAGCGTTCTTTTACGATTTGGTGCATTATTTCTAGAATTTTTGTATTTACCAAAATGTAGTAAAGCATTTTCCCATAACAGACTTGTAAAAGATTGCAACGATTCATTTAGAGTGATTCTGTGACATTGTTTGATTCAAGGGAGTTACTCAATAAGTTATTATGGATACGGAATTCATCCACTCTTGAGTGTTCCCATTCTATACATGGTTCCCACGACATTCAATGTCAAGTGACTCAGAGGGGCGTTCACTTTGTATACAAAAATGAATCGCCGAATGATTGCATAGATCTCTTGGTGGTTCTATATTAAATTGAGAAAAATGTATAAATCATTATAGTGTACTTTTTTATCAAGATGTATAAACATGACATATGTTTTCACATACGCACGTAGTTCTGAGTTTTGTAAAATGTTATTAAGAGCTTCAGAGTACTTAAAAGACCCTAATGTTCGCGACGATTTGTTTTTTTCACCCCTCAACCCTTGCCCTTATAACATTGACACGATTTTATTTGTTATTATGAAGTGAACTGATACGTTCTCTGACATACATTAGGGATATGGATACATTATCTGCATGCAAATAAGGACAGAAACACACACGCACGCACGCACGCACGCACACACACACACAAATTATCATGTAAACAGTTACATTAAATGCTCGGCAGAATTTATGAGGTATCAGGAAAATGGTAAAGAGGTGGTATCCGAAAATTTGGACCAAATATTTTTCTCAAATAACCAAATAAGTTATTATTAAATGAAAAGGACCTGCAAAATGCTCTTCATTGATGCCCTAGATCTGTGTAAACATCGAAGCATAAATCCCAACTCGCCGTTGCAAACCGGTAATTCCTTTCTGAGCCACACTGCTGAGATAGATATTTTCAATGGCATCTGTCTTTTGATATCGCGTGATATCGTCGTCCTTGTGGTCAAGATCTATTTTTAGCAGAGAACACTATCGTGCTTAATTATTTATTGATTAGAAAGAATGAACATTTACAGTGATTTAGAGTGCTGATTTTTTCGCAAATTGTACTGTCATACAATATAGGTAGTCTTTTCTTAGACTAAAGTACGAGTTTATGCAGATTTTACGCATACATTCCCAGAAACAGTGGAATTTTTTTTACATGCAATTGCTTTAGGTAAACTTTAACGGAATATTACGGCTCATGTCTATACACGTTTCTTACCTAAGTAAAATAACTGAGATATTACAAATTATTATACATTGACAGTATGGTACATAAAGCCATAAACTCAATGTCAAAAGTATTTATTTACTTAATTATTAAATACACTCAAACGGCATTGTGTAAATGTACATGTATACTCATGTTTGCGTTGTTTTTTGTTGTTTTGTTTGTTGCTGTTGTTGTTTTCTTGATAATTTCGTAAGCAGTTTAGCTCAATTGTTATTATTTATATTCACCAGTGAAAAACAAAAACTGAATATTTACTTACTGAATATGTATTAGATTTGTGAACAGCTTATTAAATTAAGGCTCTATAAATTACAGCACTAAGATAGATATGAAATGTAAAAAATGTATAAAATATCAAAAGCTTTTGTGCTTTTTGTTTAATCCATGTTTTTAGAGGTAATTAAAAGGGAGTGATATTCACTTTCTATTTGATTAAGTTGACATTGTTCGCATATTCTTTCATTTCTATGCAAGTTAATATGTCTCCCTTGTTGATAAGTAAATTATGAGAAGTTCTTAATCTAGACGTTGCAATTCTCTATTTAGGGTCTTTAATAATGCTAAGGTATTTTTCTGATTCAAATGTAAGTTTAAATTGACAGTAAGAATGTAGAAGGGGTAGACTATTGATGCTTGTATACCACTGTTGATAGAAAATATCTATTACACGTTGTTTTATGGGTTGTAATTCAATATTTGCTGTGTATTGATTTTGCCATATTTATAAATAGTCCCGATTAATCTAGAATTTGTTTGATTGTTAATGCCCAGTTATTATGGTGACAAGCATTTCCATACATAGTTTCCATGTGATGTCATAGGCACTGATAAGACAGTTAAAGGTAGCCATCTTTGAAGGCAGAAGCTAATGCAAGCCGAAATCTGGAAATATGTGCTGTATTAAACTCACCACTGTGTTGTTATTTTTCAGTCTATTTAACTGAATTTTAAATCAACTTTAACAGCTTTTATGAATTATTTTAAATACCCAAACTATATTTTGTTAGTTTAAAAGGTACAAAAAAAAAAAAAGAAAAAAAAGAAAAGAAAAAATTAAAAAAAAAGAAAAAAAAGGGTAAAATGTTCATTTTGTTTAAGGATGAGCCAATATATATATATATTTTTATTTCTGTGTATTAATTCTTTGTGCTTTTATCAATTTTGTAAAAAAAATATTGCATTTTACAAATAAGAATTTCAAAAGCTTTCCAATGGCGTAAAGCTTTTAATTTTTGGACCACAAATGAAGAAATTATAAGAAAATACAAGTTGCGAATCTATACAATTCATCTGAAAATCACTTGTAGTTGCCATTAAAGATGGCTTCCAAGATAAGGGATCTTCACTTATATAGAAACTATCTATTATTTACATCTACTTGTACTACTAACTAGTTAACAAGTGTGGTTTATGTTTAATATTTCTATCCAATACTTGCTTCTTGTCCATAATATTTGCCCAACTCTTCACACACAAAAAAGAATGATAATACAATAATACAATAAAAGTGGATTCAAATATGTCTTTTAATTAAATGAAATGCGAGCCACATGTGTGGGCCGAAATGTCTTTGAAAACTGTTGCTCTAATGGTAAAAGGACCGAATCTTCTAAAACGCGCTTCACCTTGATTTTATGTATACGTACCTTAATAGTTAATAAAAGAACCAGCTGTCTGCATATTAGTAATATATTGTCTTTAAAAACACTTAATTTTATGCTTTAATACACTTGATACTAAAATTTGCCGTTTAAAAGTGTAATTTAATAATAACTTCAACAGAATTATTTTGGTAGTCGGACGTTAGGAACAAGGTGATCATCATGCTTCCTTTCTAAAATTTCCAACATGGGGTTCGCCAACGTGTGGAACTCGCATCCTAAAAAATACGGTCCAGGCTCCAGATATTGGTGGGTTTCATTTCTAAAAACACGTTTCAACGCTTCTTTTAGTGTGATTGTCCTTTTTTTTACAAGTCAAGTCACATTCCCATTATTATTCAGTCATTAAACTTGTTTCAAACTTAGGCAAGTTGGCGTAGTCGTGTTCGTGATCATCTCATGTTGGCTATTCATCAGTCACTTTTAGCCAGTTAAGTAACACAGATATGTTAAATCTATAATTGATATGTTTGAAAGGAGCTGTTTATTAGGCTAAACAGTAGCGACACAATCTTCGTGACACGCATCACATTTTCTGAATCTATTAAGATGAAGGGCCAAATATGAACCACAAAGTGGTTGAAATGATTTGACCAAGTTGTAATTGTTTATCCCTTGTAACGGTAATATCAACTGTTGATATTAAAATTGCATGAATATTTTTTCAGTTTACCTGGCAGTCCAGGTTATATTGCTATCAAGTTGCATAGCACCTAGCGCATTGTTTCAGTTAAAACTCAGAACTGTTTTCAAATATAGTTAACTTAGTCTTTCACTCATTTGGTATCCTTTTTGGGACAATTGCAGTTTTCCGGTACGTAAAAAATCCCCGAAATTGTATTGTTTTTGTGTAACTAAGCCTGGCGTTCCTCAACTTATTAAGCGGGTGAACTCGTGCAAGAAGAGGTTGCCTTTAAATGAAGTTGCCGCCCCTTCCTTGCATGACACTAGTGCCGACTTGTTTGATTAATGGTAAAATCCATTTTTTTTCTTTCGTTTCATGTATAGCTCAGGTGGTAGAGCGTGGGCTTGCGGATCGGGAGGTTGTGGGTTCGAACCCCGGCCGGGTCAAACCAAAGACTTTAAAGTTGGTAGTAGAGGCTTCCCTCCTAACGCTCGGGGCTAAGGGGACAGCATTACGCCTGACTCGTCGGTGTCAGTATAATGGACCGGCCGGGTTCAGTCCCTGGGCACCTCATAAGTGTCGCTGCGCAGTATCGGCAAAAATGCCGGCTAATCCAAATCCTATTTAATGCTACCGCCCCGAACCCCCGTCTTCATGTTTTAAGCGAGGAAAAAAAAATGGGCGCCATTTTTTTATTTTTTTTATCCTAGCATAGAAACGAAAGCGCACCTGCTCTGTTCGGTTAGGCATGCGCTGAAGTGGTAAACAAACTCGTACCGGTAAACTGCAATCTAGCCTTCTTTTCTGTCTTCTGACTCAACCAGATTTACAAGCGAAAGTCCAGGTTCTTGTATTGACAGGAATATCAGTTTAGATGGGTGGGATTAAAGTTGATCATAGAAAAGATTTTTTTTTTTTTTTTACATTAAACAGCAAAAGTGGTTAGATATGCAGGGATTATCCTAGGTCATATTTTTAATGAGAGATCTTCTCCCATTCACAAAAAAATGATGGGATTTTTCTGATTTTGTTGGGAGAAATTTTCCCATTCATCAAATAATAACGAGATTTTTATTCATGATCTAAAAATTTATTCCTTCTCAGATCAAATCTCTTAAAGATTAAGAAAACATTCAAATACAGAAGGAAAAGAACAGATATGCTCCAAACATACAAAATAATCAACAATTATGATAAAATAAATAAAAATTAATGTAACGGATGTTTCCACCATATAGTAGCTTAAATAAACATTAGGCAAGTGACAGCAAATTTGAAGCAAAATGTTTAGGAACACAATTATCAAATAAATGTAGTAGGACAGGTAAACTATTGTATTAATATATTTTCAGTACTTATATTTCAACTGCATTAACAATGAATACCATCAGATTCTGACATCACCAACATGATAGAAGATGACTCTTTACTGTCTGCATTCAAGACAGCTTCCTCAAATTGCTTGTCTGTCTTTCTTATTTGAAACGGCAGATAAATGATCACTCGAAGCACAATGACGCTGAAGAGTAGTTGTTTTGAAATTGTTGGTTCCGACTGCCATGATATTTACGTAGTTGAGAGTCTTGCACAGCTCACAATACATTTCTTTTTCGTCTTCGTCATACCTTAACCAAAAGTAGGATTTTAACCATTTAGGTTTGAAAACAAGTTTTGGTTTCTTTGGCAATGATGGAACTTCAGTTTTGTTATTGTTAACTTCGGCAGAAGATTTTATAAACGAAAGCATAGACGTCTGCTTTTTTCCGGGCGACGCCATTTTCATCACGACAGAGAAGCGCTTATAAAACAACGTAAATTGAATTCTAGACGATCGTTAGCATCCAGATGATATCGATTGAGGCATGAGACCATTAAATTGATCACGATAAAGAAGCGCTTATTAAACAATATTTGTGGATTCTAGACGATCATAAGCGTCCAGATGACATCGATTGAGGCATGAGACCAGTAAATTCGCGTACCTTCATTTGGCTGGATGCGGCGCAATATTTTCTCACATTTAAGAATTTTCATTGCGATTTTTGCCATTTTAATGCGAGAAATCGCGCCCTAGGAATATCCCTGGATATGTAAATGTTGTTATTGAAAAATGTTTTTATGTTAAAGTAGCAATTAATGTTTAGTTTACATGATAATTTAGAAACATGTGTGAATGTATGTATTTATATTTTAAAATACTTTTTTGGAATACGAACACAGTAAAAGTGTTTCCACTGTTTCAGCCTGCAAAACTGCTATCATTGAAAGCTGTAGGGTTGTTCTTGTTTTTTTTTTTTTTTTTTCTAAAAACCCATAGATCTTAGAATAATGGATGTCACTATTTTGATTCCAGACTGTGTTTAAACATATTAACTTTGACTCTGTTAGTGTTTGTTTAAAAGCAAAATTGTTCAACAGCTTCAGTCTTATAACATACATTGAAATGATATGCTCATGACATGAGGTGTCAAGTCACTATTAGTCATAACATATTTAGTTATGTTCAACAATCAGTGAGGTAATCACAAGGCCTTATTGGTCCAGTCATAGCCCAGAAACATCAGAGAATTTAAAAGAAAGATCAGCAAGATCAAAAGCATCAAATTGCATGTGTCAAACAAACAATTCTTGCAGACAGCAACATCGGCACATATTTACTTCATTTTTTGTAGTTAACAATATAAGCAAAAGAATCCTTCTGGCACTTGCATAACCATAAATGACAATGACTTTCAGTGGTCATTTTCTCTATTTTACCGTAATATGCGAGTACAGGTATATCTTCTTT
Organism: Sinonovacula constricta; assembly: GCA_007844125.1. NCBI lineage: Eukaryota > Metazoa > Mollusca > Bivalvia > Cardiida > Solecurtidae > Sinonovacula > Sinonovacula constricta. The sequence goes on from CM017557.1 coordinate 74,823,360, forward strand.
TTTTTCTTCGATATGAATCAATGGGCTTCACCATTAAAAAAGGAATTTGGTAATTTATTTTTACTGCAATTTATTTTCTTTGTATAATTGTCTGCTAAAAAAACAACAACTTGACAGGCTAGTAGAGTATTGCCACACCGTTTAAGCAGGGGTTAAAAGCAAGTGACAAATTATCCTGAAGACAAAAGCTGTAATGGTAGCGGCAGTTATCACTTTATATTGCAGGGTTTTTTTTTAGGAACAGGGGAAGACGCTGAACGCTGGTCAAAAGGGGAAAAATGGCGCGAAATATACAAAATTGGGGAAAATTCAGTGTATTATATATTTCTTTATATTACTTTAACTTTCATTAACAAGTCTAAAAAGTCTTTTAGGGTTACAGTAAGCCTAAAGACTAGAGGCATGTCTCTTTGATTCCTGCAGCTGTTTCCAGCCTTTGGATAACATAGACATGACACCTAACATTGGTGTATTTTTTCAGCAGATGCCTAATGCCTTTCACTGTTATTGTGAGTTTCAAGTCTCCTTGAAGGATTATCACTAAACACAGCACCACATGAAACGTAGGGCACATTAATGTCATTTCTTGATGCCAACAGTGCACACTATTTGCACATGTAGCCTTTTTTTGGACGAACTATAATATAGTTAAGTATACAGTGATTCGTAAATGTGTTGGTTGAAATTACGAGTGTCTGTTTTCGTTTCTTTTGATTTGGAACTTTCAATTACCATTGGGAAGTCAGCAACTGATGCAGTATTGCAAGCCAACTGTTGCTGTAAAGAAAATTTGACAACTGTACTACAAGTACATGTTGATGCAGGACGAGATTCTTCGCACAATAAAGATTGTCTACTTCCGCTAGTTTCGGTTTCATTTTTATCAGCAATTTCGATCACATCCGATTGATTGTCGAGATCTTTCTTTCCCTGCTCACTAGAAGACGGTGTCTTAAAAAAACGTATCAATTCGTTTTGAATTTTTTGCATTGTTTTATTTTGTTGTTGTTGTAATTTTCTCAAATTGTGAGACATCGTGAAATGTGACGATTGCCGGAAATAAACAAACACTCATCTGGTTTCCGCTATCAAAATTGGTTCCCATTATTATAAGTACAATCTAAACTCCTCGGGTAATTCCGTCCTCGGGACGATGATTCGTGATGTATCGGAGGTCGATTGGGGACAATAATAATCGGATAATTCGCGAATCATGATGTTTGTCCCGAGGACGGAATTTACCCGAGGAGATCCGATTGCTAAGATGCAATGTCCGTGATGTAGCGAGTCTATATTTAGTAAAACTTGTCAAATGTTATACTCGGTATAGTGCGTATGTAGTACGTAGTTTTTAGACAGAAGCTCATTAAAATGTGCAGATTTTGGATGAAACAGATTCAACTAAACTAAAAATTAATCCTTCTATTTACTTTTTGATAAAATTTTTACACTCTACAAGGGGAAAAATGATTTTCGATGGGGAAAGTTTTTCTAGGGGAAGACGCCGACTATCGGCATAAGTTTGTTAAGGAAAAAAACCCCTGTATTGAAACAATGGCCTAAGTGCTTGAAAAGTATCAATTTAAAGTCTTATCCCTGGGATAATCTTTAAATTCATTTAGTACTGTGAACAAATGAGAAAAAAAGCCAGCAATGGTAATATGTATTGTCACATTGTAACTATTGTTAAAGTTTGTTATAACTTGAGTGACTGACTCGCACTAAAGCTCACAGTTAACAAAACCAAAAAAATACACACAAAATGGGACTTGGTATATTTTGGTTTTGATGCAACTTTTCCTACGCCTTAGCTTGCCTGTGCGGTGTAATATTTTTGACAAAACGCTGACTGGTGAGCTTGTTTAGACAAAAAATATACTAAAGGCAGTATAAATTTGGGGAATGAAGCAAAGGTGTGAGGCAGATCTTTGCGGAAGTGTGACAGTTAATTTAAGAATGATATTCTTATTTTTATATGTTTAACCCAGTATATGTTGTTTTTTTATTTCGCCTATTGGCTATGATCGAAAATTTTGATTTTAATACATGAAATAGGAGTCTAAAGATTTTGCATAAAATTAAAAAGAGAATATTGTCACAAAAGTACAAAAAACAAAACAAATGCTATATTATCATTTTTATTTGGTAGACTACTCATTTATAAATTTGCTTTAAGTATTAAAGTAGAAGTGGTGCCTGAAATAAGGATGATGATATGTTACTAATCGAAAAAAAAGTTTTTTTCTTGTAAAAAGACCACACTAAATGGCTGCAAATTCTTGTTTTTGCCTTCTGCATGATTGTCCCCATGTACTCTGTGAAGAACACCACTTGGCATAGAAATGATGCTTGTAACGTGTTTCATCTGAAAGTCAAGTCTGATTAACAATTGTTCTACTGATCTATGCTGTAGCTGTTCTCACAATGTAAATCTTAAAAGGTCTAACTTGTGGGATAGACCTCCATGCAGTCATCTTTTTTTTTTCTATAAAATTATGGCCGCTTTCACCTCGAATGAGGATGGATGTGTCTTCCTCAAACTTTTAAAAACTTAAAAACTACTAGACTGTTTTGTAACTAACCTGTTTTATGAGAGCAGAAGCCATGATTGACCTTTTTATTATTGGCAAAAAAATATTGTGTCTAAAAATATCTCAATAAGGATTGTTCACTTAACCTGAGAAAATTTGTAAAACCGAACTTAGGGACAATTTCAATATTATAGGGATCAAGGAAGGTACTTTTGTGGTGATTCAGGTTATACTTATAACTAAGAGCAATTATAACTCCATTAAAATGTTCTCTTTTGTAGCCGTGTGTGCAAGAACAGCCATGGCCTGATCAGAAAATATGGTCTGAACATGTGCCGAAGATGCTTCAGAGAATATGCTGATGATATTGGTTTCAAGAAGGTATGTTTTTTAGTGAGAACAAAAGGCTGTCTATAGGTAGCATGGTTTCAGTAAACATATTTTATCTAGATCTACTTTTAGTTGCTAATAGGTACTTTTTAGGTTTCCAATATTGAGGGGGAAATAAAACAAGAAATGTATTTGTGTTAATTAATACGTTTGAATTACAACTTATTTGTAAATTGAGCTCACTGAACTTAGTGGTGGCATTGAAGTGATGTTACTTAACGTGTTTCATCTGATTGTCAGAATGATTATTACTTATGACTGATCAATGCTAAGCCACACATGAAACCTGGTAACTTAATTTTTTTTCTTTTACATTTAAATTCATACCATTGTAATGAGGTATGAATTTTGAATTTTATTCTTAACAGATAAAGTGCTAACAATTTAGAATGGTCTTAAAATGGTCAATTGTAAGTCGTTGTCATTAGTGACTTAGGTACTTGTGTCAAACAACCCTTTTGCACCATTTTACTCTGCTTTGTCCCAACCATACAAAGAAGCTACCATGGAACATTTTTTTCTTTTATGTTTTCAAATGTTGACATAACAAGCCGAATTCATTTTGAAAATTTAATTTACTGTGTTTAAATGGTCCTAAGAATATGCTTTTACATGTTATCTGTAAATACATACCTGGCATAGAAATGATGCTTTTAACGTGTTTCATCTGAAAGTCATTATGATTAACACTTGTTCTACTGATCTATGCCTTTGTTCTTATCTCATGAAATTATACATGTCTCAACATGGGTTTAGGATCTCCCTTTCCATGTGATGTTTCCATTTTCCTTCTTGTTCCATTAACATTTATGAAAATAGAAAACATTTTCTCCCAAACCTGTTTTTTAAATCTTGTATATTGGAACAAAGTTTATTTAATACTCAGAAATGTTAGCATTGTATTATTATAAACTTTTAATTAAAATTATTGACTTACCAATAAGATTGTACTGGCAAAATTTTGTGATAGTTACAAACCCTAGTTGGTGATTAGAAGTTGTAATAGAAGTGATTATTATCAAGAAAAATACCAATAGGTTGTCATGATATAATGGCATGGAAATGTGTAAACTGTCTGCCATAGTTAACCTGGGAAAATGTATGCTCATTGCATAATTCATGAAATTCTTTATCAATTATTGTATTTTCTTTTTTATGGTCAGGTCGAGCCACGTGTTTGGTTATTTCTCCGATCTTGTTTCATATAAAACATAACCTTTGGGAAAATTCATTTAATCAACCGATGTTCCTCTGTATTCCTTTAATTGTACTAACTGGGTTGTTTCCATTTCAGTTGGACTAAAGCTTAGTAAACTGAAGCAAGGGGATGTATCCAGTATTTGCGGCTGTCATGCAGTCCACTCTGCGTCCGGTCACCCTGTCCTGTTGGGAATGGTCATCTGTTGTTGTTGTAGAGAAACTGACCAATAAATAGTGGATATGTCTCTGAAATTATTGTTTCCTTTTCTTTGCATTTCCTGAAGTACAGTTACACCTACACCATTATTTTAACAAGCTTTCAAAGGTAATTTTGTCTGCCAATATCATTGTTTAAATTAAAGGAAAAGTAAAATTTTATGATTGTTAGGGGCGCCCTGGCGTAGTGGTAGAGTAGCGGATTTGTAACTTCTGACTGCTAAGCCTCTCACTGCATCAGTTCCGAGTCTGTATGAGGCACAGGACTTAATGTAGGAAAGTCTTCCAGCTGACCTGTTTGCAGATGATTATACTGGATATTAGTCTGGGGCCCTCCAAATAGCTTATAATTATCAGAAATGGTTGCTGTAATGTATTTCAAAAACAAAATTAATTGTATGTTTGTATCTCTTGTGCAAGATCATTATAAGTGGAGGAGAAAAGAAGTATAGTACGCTTTGTAAAACCCAATTGTCAACGCAAGTTGCGGACAAATAATCATTGACACGTAAATAAGTTCAGGAGGCATTTAATGTTTTTCAGGCTGATTGTTTTAACATTATGCGTAAACTTGTAAGCACACCGTGTCTTCATTCTGTACAAAATCGTGTTAGAATTACCTCCTTTGTTGCTCTTTTAAATTTAGCATATGGATGGATTATCGATATGTTCTGGACTACTTAACATAACTTAGATTGTATTGCTCGTTCTGGAGTTGTTGCCCTAAATTCTTCGCAAATCGCCGTATTTTTTTTTTTTTATACTGAGAATATCAATTTGCAATTTTAGAGAACCCAACTTCAAAATTCAAATTGTTGCCCTTTGTTGTTTTTTATTTGAAAATTCTTAATTATTGCACGAATGATGGATTTTGCTATGTATTTTGGCGGAAAGATAATATAAATCCTATATTTTTTTTTCGAGAGTTAGTGCATTTAGACCACCCTCTCCATGAACCGGCCGCAATAGCTCAGATGGTAGAGCGTCGGCTTGCGGATCGGGAGGTCGTGGGTTCGAACCCCGGCCGGGTCATACCAAAGACTTTAAAGTTGGTAGTAGTGGCTTCCCTCCTAACGCTCGGGGCTACGGGGACAGCATTACGCCGGACTCGTCGGTGTCGGTATAATGGACCGGCCGGGTTCAGTCCCTGGGCACCTCATAAGTGCCCCTGTGCTGTAATGATAGAAATGTCGCTGCGCAGTATCGGCAAAAATGCCGGCTAATCCCTAATCCACCCTCTCCATAAATCCATTGATTCTCGGCAGAATTGCTTCACATACCAATAATAAATGAGCACTTGTGGCATCACCGTATAGTTATAATGCTTTGTATTGCAGTGCTAATGTTATAGAAATAATAAATTACTATAAATATAATGTAAATATTATACTCATAAATAGCGCAACCAACTGATGAAACTTATGTAGTCGATCATAATTGAAATTTGTTGGGAAGATTTAGTAAAGACATTTGTAATTTAAATCTGCTGGCAGAGGAGGCTAAACAAAGCTACATGTAGCTAAGATGTAGAAACGTGTACATTGTTTAGCACTGTCCTGTACATTATCATTTTGTAAGGAAATATGCCAGTTTATACAGTCCGGGAGGAACTGGATGTGACTGGAATAATTAGATAAAAAGAGACGGAAGTTCAAAGATATTTTTAATATGGGTAACAACTATTGATAAATAGCCATAATAGTGAGGTAATATTGAAGCTTTTGAAATCGGTTATCTAAAAATTTTTTTATTAAAGCTGTGTTAAACAACAAATAATAAAATGTCGCACATGTGGTCATCGCTATATAATTAGAGAACTTGTATAAAACAGTGATGTATAGGTAAGAAGAGTAAAATGTAACCTTTTAACTTCTTGGCATTTTAAAGCCAGTCTAATGTATCCGTACTGCGCATGCGCAACTATACATGTACGTCACAATACGCATCTGTGTAAAATAGTACGTACTACTTAAAAATGCAATTTATAAAGTACCCATTGCGTGTTTCTGTCGATTGTACATGCGCAAAACTTTGGCTATATCGCATAAAAAATAAAACAAGATACTCTTGTTTTGACTGAAATCATACCTGCAAGATGAAACTCATTTTTTTGACAAATGGGGATATGACACGCGAACTGATAAAATCCACCGATAATCAATACACGTATTTTTTTAGCATACAACAATGTAAGTTGAGTTCTTGTTTTATATTGTGCATTTGGTTGAGAGGTGAGAATTAGCAATTAGCAGAAGATATTTTCTAAGGTAAACTACCCAACTGTTTCAGTCTTCATCAGCTTGTTGTGTTCGTTCAACAAGCAGCCAATATCCTATGTGTATAATTTCAACAAAATATATTAGAATTTTTCGGCATATGTACGTACTCAGATACACGCATCATTATCACGCGCGAGCGCACACAAGTAAACGAGTTTGCAAAACAAAAACCCCCATTGTCATTTTCAGCAGACAACGATTCTGGTGTTGACTAATTACTTCGAAGCAAACTAGCAAGGGAAATAATTGCAATCAACGAATTCTCTTCAAATGATTTCCCTTGGGCACTTATAAAATATGATTGTGTTGAAAAGTCGGTGGCGAAAACATCCGTTGTGATATACATAATATTGACGAAACTACCTAAAAAGTTATAAAGAAACATGTGCAAGTTCGCCTTTGGTTTCGAGGTTTCATTGTTTTTAAATTGTCTTCAAAAACAATCCATAAATGATGTCACTCATATATTAACCTAAAAATGACATTTTTAACACAATAATTGAATCTATTGCACATGACACCTCTTCAATCATCTGCAAAACACTACCTTCGCTCTCCTACACAAGAGAGTGAATGTGAAAACAGGTGTTTCCATTCGGCTACACATTAAGCTAAATGGGATTAAGATGAATATATATGTTTGTAAATGAAATGATGTTAGTTTGTGAATGTTTAAAATATACGGTATTATCGTTACATTCACATGCTTGTCTGCTCTACGTATAAAGAACTATGAAAAAAATCCATAGTTATTGCTTAAGATTTCAGATTAAAACAATTTGTATTTAAAACATGAAATGTTTAATGAAAAGGAACTTCCAAATATATTGTTAACCTCTTTCTTGCGTCTTTCTTACGTCATAAAATGGTGATATTCATGGCTGTGGGCCAGTAGCTTGGATATATGTTAGTGTAACGAAATATAGCTCTGTACAAGACATGGTAGCGCAATCGGTAAGGGTATTACCACGACTGGTCGCAGTATTATATCTACTTCAAGTGGACAGAGTTTGCAATTGAGGTTACAAACAAGATAGCTCTGTGTAGGGGGATGCTGCGGCACCGCGATTTTCAAGGAACAAAACCCGCATTGTTCTTGATAAATTTAAAAGGAGACGATGCTGAGGAGGTGATTGGCAATGTTGTTTTTTTCTCTCGGAGACACAGGAAGGAAAATTTAATTTTGGTTATTGCCTGAAACAACAAAAAATGATACTTTTGTCTGTCAATAGTTCTAAAGCTGTTCAACTTTTTTCACCAAAAGTAACAATTATCAGATAACATTAGGACAAAGTTGAAAACATACCTACAAGTGTACTTTTAAAGCTTTTATTTCAACCCTGTCTCGTAATTATATTGGTGACATTCACGAGCAAGTATTTTACTCGTATGACTTCACCACCAATTTTCTCGTCAACTATCCATCACAAAGTCACTGTGTCCCAGACATTTGATTGCGATATATGTCAAATTATTTGACAGATGGGATGCTCATGCCGTATCGACCTTTCTTCTTTTTCTTTGCTCTGATTGCTTCCATCTCTCGTTCCTCCTGGATGGATCTCCTCAAATGTGTCCTGAGAGGCATCTCCAGCATGGGATCTTTCCCGCCATTGACCAGGTCATACACCAGGGCCCACTCACTGACCAGACACAGAGTTGAAAGTCAAAGAAAATGGCACAACAAGAAGAAGTACTTTATTAAATTACTTTATTAATAATTAAGAACGCAGGTTTCGAGTGCATTCGAACCATTTTGAAGACGATCAAACTGGAAAACGATTATTTGCTATTAATGAAATGTTTAAGCAAGACGTTTAACTGCACATCGCACAAAAACTGTTATGTTTAATATATTATATTAAAATACTGCTCCGAAGAATTAGTTTAGCAAATATCTGGATGTTTTAAAGATCCGATACAAAGATCTTGTTTACAGATAAAACAAAGAATAAAAAAACATTTATAAGCAATATTAGAATACTAACATTATTAGTAACTTAAGTAGACTATTATCTTATTGTTTGTTTAAACATGAATTTGTGATTGATTTTTATCTTTTACACGATATTAATACTTAATAGCAAATATTATCAAAAAATGAGACTATCCGAATAATCCGAACAAGAAGATGCTTAATTTTAGATTGTGATTCACAGTTATGAACGCGATGTTACATGAAAATAATAAAGGAAAATTACCACTTCCTGTCTGTCCTATATACAGTGAAAAAATACGACGATTTTTCAAACCATATTCTTTCGCATTTGCTACCGCCAATAACTTTGACATGTTAGTGTATTCACAAAATAAAACAATGATACACCACAATGGGAAATATTTACATGCATTATACAAATATTATCCCGGTACCTCCATCATAGTTCTTACATGTAAATGTTTATTTCCTTAAAACCTATAGCCACTCTCCACTATTTATAGTATTTATATATGGCTCTGTGTATTGTAAACGCGAAATGACAATAACATGTTATGTTGAGTAAACAACCCTCGAAACTCCTAATTGTACCTTTACGACGTCTTCATTGTAATTAATTGGGCTAAAAAGTTGTGTTGGTAAAAGAAATATCTGTTTGTGGTCATATTTAGCTTTCCCCAGTGTCTCACTATTCCGAATAATATGTTTCAATATTAAATCGTTCTAAGATAGAATTCTGCTCATACGGAAAAATGTTAAGCTAATATGCTTAACAATGCTGTCTCATTGAAAGAAAATTGAATGCATGAGGAAAATAGGTTGTCTTTATTTGATAAAGTAGTGCTTATCTTAAATAAACGCTATGGGGTGAAATGGCATTATCTCTCTCCCCCCCCCCCCCCCCGCCCCCCACCTGTCAAATTCCGCTCTCGCTGAGCGAGTGGTTTGATACGGCATAAAGCGTACGTAAATTGATGACGATTGTGATGACGAGGATCCCGAACATTCAACCAAACAAAGATCGTTATATAACAAGCTGAGTAGCTCTTGAAAGAAATATATGACTGTTTAATCAGCATGAAGGTGTTGCTGAATCATCAACATTCAACAAAACACCAAAACAACAACAATACTCTTACTTACCGAATCATGAATTTCCGTTTTAAATTTCCTTTCAGTTTTGAGCGCAGTTTTTTAAGCTTACTCGGTCGTATGCTCTTCTCTGACGTCTAAAAACAAATAAAAATGTTCATTTATGCTAGCAATATGAAACTTTAAAATAATAAAAATGATAATTAATAAAAAAATAAAATTAGAGTGAATTTGACAGTCTGGTCATATCTGCATATGAATTGGTAGTGTTATAATAATTAAAATATTAGTTCATTTCACTTTAAGTGTAAAATATTCGCAGGGCAATATTAAAATTACTAATTGACAATTGAAAACAACATACACACAATTATCTTGGCTGAACTTCTCACTCACTGCAAGCTAACTGGGCTTTTAAAGGTGGTATCAAACAGTTTGAAGCAAAGTTTTGTTTCTCAAACAAATAAAAATAAATTGATATTCCCGAAAAGGTCCCACGAAAGGTTGCTTATTGATTCCATACGTCTATGTGAAAAGGAAAGCATAATACCACACAGGTCATCACAAATATTTATTGCCCACCCGAGCCAAGCTCCTCATATAGCTAGTTTTAAACTAAGAAAACCACGTGACCACATGCTTTTGTTATTACTTTATATCATTATCCGGGTACTACACTCTGACGTCGATATTCAGCAGATATCCCCACCCCAAAATTTCCTATTTATAGATTTGGAACGAATAAGCATTTGGGGCGATTTATTTAAGGACCAGTACTGTCTAACTGAGGTAGTGCCAAAGGACCAGTACTGTCTAACTGAGGTAGTGCCAAAGGACCAGTACTGTCTAACTGAGGTAGTGCCAAAGGACCAGTACTGTCTAACTGAGGTAGTGCCAAAGGACCAGTACTGTCTAACTGAGGTAGTGCCAAAGGACCAGTACTGTCTAACTGAGGTAGTGCCAAAGGACCAGTACTGTCTAACTGAGGTAGTGCCAAAGGACCAGTACTGTCTAACTGAGGTAGTGCCAAAGGACCAGTACTGTCTAACTGAGGTAGTACCAAAGGACCAGTACTGTCAAACTGAGGTAGTGCCAAAGGACCAGTACTGTCTAACTGAGGTAGTGCCAAAGGACCAGTACTGTCTAACTGAGGTAGTGGCAAAGGACCAGTACTGTCTAACTGAGGTAGTGGCAAAGGACCAGTTCTGTCTAACTGAGGTAATGCCAAAGGACCAGTACTGTCTAACTGAGGTAGTGCCAAAGGACCAGTACTGTCTAACTGAGGTAGTGGCAAAGGACCAGTACTGTCTAACTGAGGTAGTGGCAAAGGACCAGTTCTGTCTAACTGAGGTAATGCCAAAGGACCAGTACTGTCTAACTGAGGTAGTGGCAAAGGACCAGTACTGTCTAACTGAGGTAGTGCCAAATGACCAGTACTGTCTAGCTGAGGTAGTGCCAAAGGACCAGTACTGTCTAACTGAGGTAGTGCCAAAGGACCAGTACTGTCTAACTGAGGTAGTGCCAAAATCGTACTGAGACAAAAGTATGAGTTTATGATACCGCAAGATTTATGTATACATGTATCAAATATAGGTAAACTGTCGGATATCACTTTAATGTGGGACCGGAACACGCACTGGCTATGTACCCAGGCTCCTAGAGGTAAGTACATAACGTTAACGTCACTTTTATATAACCATACGATAACGAGCGCTCTTTGTATTGTAAATGTACAACATCTCTGCAAGATTTGACAAGTACCGAAATCTCATTCGTTTATTGTTAATCTATCAACGAGAACTAAGCGAGTGTAAAAAAAATCTGGCAAAAACGTCATAGCAAACATACCGCCAGCACTGCAAGCGCTTCTACGACCGTGATCATCGTGTTGCTTTCGTCACAATCGTTGTCCTCATAGTCCGGGAACAGATCCTCCACCTCGATGTCTGCAGCTGTACAAAAAAATGATAGAAAAAGTATGTACGTTTGCATACAGACGCAGCATGACATACTTTAATGAATTCACCGTTGGCATCCGTCGTCATCTGAAACGTTCATTACGAAGTATTTGCGGCTGAGAAAAGGAAGCAAAACAATGTCTGTAACTTTAAAGGGTCTATATACTGCCGCCATGAACTTTCAAGATTTTATAAGAACTGCGTGTTCATATTACCTTTTCGTAGTTTATTGTGAGCAATTTTGTTATTTTCACCTTACACTGCCATAATTTGTCATACATGTACGGAAATTACCAGAAATGTCTAAGGAATTGCCGATGTCATAAGCCTGACTTTACGTTATTTACCATAAAAATTAGTTAATTCCTTAATTTGTTCAGTTATTTGAACTGAACATAAATATCAATGAAACCCAGTATTGTGAATCGACCAATTGCATTAGTTCATTGGAGATTGGAGGGGGAAAATAGAACTTAAAGTAGTTTTCTTCCATTTATATGGATTCAATAGCTTTGACTATTCGCACACCTTCCATAAACTCGCTCAGCATTGTCAGATTCCACGTAAGGTCGTCTTCTGTGTAGACTCGCTGGGAGGGAGGTTCCGAAAATACCACCCGGATGTTGTGTACCACGTGCAGGGCAGACGTCAGACCTTTCAGTTCCGGCGTCACGTGGATACCCTGCAAACATGATGTACGAGTACAATTATTGAGTTCGTTCTGATTTGCGTGGATATGTAAGACGTATTGACAAAATAATGACTTACATGAAAAGGGTTTTGATCGAACTGGAGGACGTTCTGAGATAAAAAAACAACAACACAACCTGTACGCGTGCTTCACGTGACACCGAGAGAGCGCAGATCTCATTGTGAAGATATAGTAAAAATATGAGACAATCACCAGGTCTGAAAATCATTTTTAACGGATACTTCCCCTTGAATGGTAATGATAATGTTACCACTTCTAGTTACAAAATAAACAATGCAAAAAAGTGAAATATACATTTAATAAGAATGGCTTTATATCAACAGATATTTTAATCTACAAAAATAGTTTCTTTAACTTAATGAAGTTTACTGCCAGATAAAAGTTTTAAAGAAACACACTATCTTAAGATTTTATTAAAATATACTTCAATTTATATTTAAAGTTAACGATTTCATCTTTTCTTTGTACCGTGTTGCATATTACATGTATATATATTTTCATTGTGCCATTCTAATCGAAAATTTATTTGGTGTATATTAGGCTATATTTGTTTTCTGTCAGAGAGTGTTAAATGGATTATAAATTGATTGCTTAGTATGCGTCTTTATGCTGTGGTAAGGCTACATTTTACGTTAAAGTATATCGAGATCTGAACGATTCGGAACGAGGAGCTCATCGCTATTCATATGGGAACGTCTATAGTTGTCTGGAAAGACCTGTCCAAGTGTACAGAATGACATAGCCACGTAATTCTCTTTGTCATTTCGAGTAATTCCGCCATATAAAGACCTCAATCAAACAATGAAGTAGGTGTGAAGTGGGAAAATCCAGTTTTAATGGTCGAGATAGTTCCTGAATCAAAATGATAGACAGAACCAACGCGACGCAACGCAAGCGAGCTGAAAGACTTTCTTAAAGAAAAACAACAACATTTTGTTGACGTATCGTGGCCTTTAAAAAATTATCGTTTATACATTTTTATTGTCAACCTTAACAGTATCACAGAGTAACAATGCACATTTAATTAGTTATAAATAACAACATTTAAAAACGTTTAAACATCTTTAATTATTCAAACGATGTTTGCCTATTATAAATGACTCACCTATTTGCATCAATAATTTATTATAGAACGATTGGTAATCTGTTGATCAATAAAGGGTTATATAAACTGATTAAATTCTGTTTAGCTGAAGCAAGCTAAAGAAATGTATGCCTTTATATCGTTGAAAGACTAAACGAACCTCTCTAATAAAATCTGTATGTAATAAATAATGCGGAGATATTATACATGTAAATTAACCGACTGAAGTCACGTTATAATTAACACCAGTGATGGTAGCATTAATTATGTAGTCGTGAACCTGGCAATGTCTGGCAAAATTTAATATACATTGTTGTACTTGGCTTTTAGTAACATACCGCTGTGATACTATTGATCGGCGTCTCGAAAGGTCAGCATATGACGTCAAAGAAGTTATGCATTATGTAATTTTCAATTTACTTCCATCCGTGCGAAGGTTATTTCACAGCGCTTTCTCGACAGGCGTTAAACGCAGCACTAATTATAACAGCTCCATGACTTCAGTTCATGCTAGAGTTGTGGTAATCTAAAATTATTTCAGGAGCGCAGAACTGTTAGATGACATGTGGGATAGACAACGAGCAGTGTCTTGAAAGTATGCTTGCTGCATTTGTAATGCCAAATAACATAACACATTTCGGTTTCTATTTTTCCTGACAAAATATATGGGAAATTAATTTTATTTATTTTGACAACATGTCATGGCTACTGAAAGCAACTGCCGAATTTGCAGTTGCAATCGTCTACCAAAACTTATGATAAATATTGATACGGCGGAAAATATGCATTCTTTGTAATCAAAACATATACATAGCCACAGCCATTCGAACACAAGATATATGTTAATATTTGTTTATTGTTTATTGGGTTTATCATCCTACAAACAGTGTTTCAGTTATCTGGACACGGTGTCCTCTTGAAGCAAACATAGTACTGCCTTCAATGTGTATAGCATACCTGGCATGATACCACACCGAGTCACTTTATCCTGACACCGAGCCAACCAATGGTGGAACTGCCCTTATATCTGTTTGAGCGTTAGCAAGGGAGCTATACAATTACCCTTTTAACGACTTTGGTATGTCGTGGTCCGGAATGGAACCCGGGGCCTCCCGTACCTGGAGCCGACGCTCTACCGATCGCGCTACCAGGTCCGGTCAATATGTAAATGAGTAAATGTACACCATCATTTGGTCAATAATTTGCCACCAGGCACAGGGGTTATAAAACTTTCGAATTTTGTAGTTTTGAATCAACGGTTGGTTTGCCTACATCAAATGCATGAATACTTTTTTCCATTGTTTTGGGAAAATCTAAGTATATATGATTTTAAACACTACATATATTGTTAGACAGTACAAATCACTCTAAATGTCCATTCTTTCCAAATCACTATAGTACTTCCTGATAAAAATAGATGCAGACGCCAAAGCGGACTACCTAGATAACGATATAACGTGATGTCAAAAGTAAGTTGTGGAAAACGTGGTTTTCTTATTTTAAAATAGCTATCTCTGCAGCGTGGCTGTGATAGGAAATACCTGTTTGCAAGAAGAATTGAGATTTATGCGCCGCTGATCACACAGATCTAGGGCACAAATGAACAGCATTTTGCAAGACCTTTTCATGCAACAATGACTTATTTGGTAATTTGAGAAAAAATTTTGGCCCAAACTTTCGAATACCACCTTTAAAGGTTGTGATTGGTCAGATTTGTCTAACGAAATAGCTTTGACATGGAAGAAATATCTTGTCGAGTTTTTTTTTTGTTCTGACGTTTTTGTAGGTCAAGCCATCTAGCCTTATTAAGATATGGTTATTTTTACCCATTTTATTTGGAGACTAGAAAGCAGTGTGACAGGATAAAACAGAACCTACTTCAAACGTCTGTACAACTTCAACCTACAGGCTTATCAAGAAACTTACATCTATGTTGATCAATCGAAGAGGCACGGAAGATGCCATAAGACAAGTCAGAAAGTCGAGCACGTGCTTCACGGCGAAAACATGGCCAGCCAGCTGTAAAGGAAGTCATAAAGCAAATGTAAAAGTAACATTTTTAGTTCAGTCAATTTAAAACACTTAAAATAAAGTAATAAACTAACAACAAACACGCGCGCGCACGCACCTTAAGACACCCGAACGTACCCGCGTACGCACACGCACACACACGTGCACGAACACACACAACAACGACATCTGAAACAAAACAAGAGAAACAACTAAATAGGAATAACAACTAAATAGGGGATGCATGCTTTAGTAACTAGGCCAAGGAAACTGTTCACATTCATAGTTATTAAGGCGCATAAGCATTTAGGCTATATTTTCAGTTCGTATTGTTGTTGTTTTAACGATAGTCATTCTATACTTTGGTTAAAAATGCAAGTATGGCATAATAGGAGAAGTAAGGAGCGTATTAAAAATATCATATTAAATGCCTATTTACGTGCAGCATGTGTAGTCCCTCTAGCTCATTTAGAACACTAGATAGGTATTTGACGACGGCGCTCGATAAGCGATTGGACGACATGTCGAGCTCTTTGATGACGCGGTTCTGGCGTAACATATTCAGCATGGCCTTAGCACCTTCATCGCCAAAACCATTAGACGACGCTAGCAATATCTGAAGTTCTGCATTATTCTGAAATAAAGAATAAGAGCACTATTTGGTAAGAAAGGTTAACCAATTGCTTGTTCTGCTGTGGTCGTTGCTCGACTGTCATTTGCGTGGTTTTATGGCAATAAAGCTAGCAAAGCATGTACAAGGGCTATATTTGTGTGCTGTTTTAATGTGGGGTGGAAAATTGTAAAGCACTTTATAATTGTACATCATAATTGTACTCAAGAATGCTCAATTTGAGACAAAATTGTTAAGTACCTCAGTGTTAAGCATCCTTAGAATATGTTTTATAGAAGTATTACAATGACTTACTGACGTTAAGCCACATGTGGCAGAGCAGTGAGGGAACGTCCAATTACAGCTCTTAAGCTTAACAGTGCTTGATTTCGAGACCTGGTCTTGGCATTTTATGTTATACAATACATTACAATACTTTATTAGTAATATAAAGCTATAGGCCCAAATATACAAACAAATCTGCGCACACTTTTATGATTGAACAACGCTTTACTTAAGATACATGACATAAGTGATATGAGAAAAGTTCATAGTTAGAATATGAAATAATATATGGTATGTATTTTGTACTTACGTTAAATAAAGATAGCAAGTCACAGCGTTTTAAACAACTCCACTTCAATTGTGTTATGTATCGTGATCTACTTGGGATCCTTTGATGTTTCGCTTTTACCAAGATATTTGTCGTGGGGTTTATCAATAATTGCTTGACATCGCCGCCATGATGAGAGCATTAATGTGCAGCTGCGTTGTAAGTTAACTTTTTCCACAAACCAGGTAAAAAAGTGGAGTTGTGAAATCACATACATGTAAGCTTAAAAAACACTAAGCTTTTAAAGTAAATTTTGTCTGTTATCTAGTATATATTGCGATAAAGTTTTCTGGATCCGCCCCTGACAGAAACCAACTTACCGTTAGACAGTGGGCAAGTTTCTGGGCGCTCGTGACTCTCAGATTGTTCCAGCTGATGTCAAGTACCTCGAGAGAGATATTCTCCGCTGGGAATGAGTCCGACAAGGTGTAAGTTTTAATGTGGGATTACTATTTATGCATACGAGTATGTAATATGTATACGCGATGCGGAATTATCGAAATCAAGTTGTTGTAGGTAAAGTTGGGGCAGACAAATTAACTCCACAACTTGTAGCAAGTAACAAATCAGCTCTGTTTATTGTTAGTAAATCTCCACAATTTTGTGAAATGTCGAACAGTTTACTAATCAATATCATCCAATACATTTGCAAAACGGAAACCAAATCTTGATAAAAGTGTTTTCTGACTATCATATAAAATAAAGCAGTTAAATTAAAACTTTATCTTGCCTCTATTATGAAAACAACAACAACAAAAAACATGCAGCGATCAGGCCAAGCTGACAGTGATCAAACTTAGGAAAGTGTTGATTGTATAAATATAAAAATATGCCCTATATAGTTTTTTCCATACGTAAACATTAACTTCCTTCATGAAAATATCAAAAGAATATCTTTTTTATGTTGTAATGCCTTAATATTTGTATTGTTATCGGACTGGATGTTGTTTTTTTCTATTTGTTTCATGGGAATTGCCAAAAGTTAGTTTTGAGAGTCGTGGCCAAATCATTTTGTTTCATGTTCTGATGTTTTAAATTGTATTAGTAATATTTTTTTAGACTGAGTCATTATTTATATGCGAATTTTTAGATTTACAAAAGTAGAATATTTATGTAGTAATATACAATAACTAAGACTTGTATTATTAACACTAATATTAGAACAGAACAGAACATATTTTTATTCAGATTTGTACTCATGTACATCATCGTGTTAAGAAAAAAACAATATACAAATATAGTATCCGGTTTAGTTATTAATATGAAAGAGAAGAAATAAAAATGACAATGTATTAAGCTTTTTGTGTGATTGTTGCATTATAAAAGAAACAACATTAGAGAATAAACTTTATGTATTATTAACGCTTGTGTTCCTTCTTACTAAGGTTGCTTTCTTGATAAAAAGGCGAGATTAATAAGACAGCGTATTTAAGCAAAGGTGTGGAAAAGCCAGTCATATACATACCTAAAGCAGCTGCTATGAGGACACCCGCAGCATCACCGATCTGATTGTTGGAGATTATAAGCTGCTGGAGATTGACGTTCTCCTGGATACCGACACGTGCGGTAAATAAAATATAATAATAATAATTTAACAACACGATACTGATAGTAATATGCAAATGTGGAGTTTTGCAACATGTGATTGACTATTATGCAAGTAGTGATATAACGGCAAATATGTTGTTAATGGTGTGCGTGAATCAAGCATTTAGGTGTAAGAAATTTACCTTCCGGGTGATTTGGCATGATGTTTTATGTAAATATTCGACACCGTATGACCTATCAAGTGTCGGTGTGCCGTAAAAAACAACAAAATACTTTAAAATGTCGAGACAGCAAATTAAATCGATATAAGAAATTAATGGAATTCATACACGACTATATAGGCTTGACAGCAAATTAATACGATATAAGAAATCATTGGAATTGACGCATAATGCATGTTTGTGTGCTTATTTTTAAAATATTTACGAATTAGCGAGTTTACAAAATTATGGTTTATTGACACTAGACGTGTTGAATTGCAGTACTTCTTATATTATAAAAGGACACAGATAATTTAAAAAATATACTTACAGCTATTATTTTGGCACAGTATTTTCCTCCTTTATCCCCAAAATGATTTCCTGTGCGTATAAATATTAAAAAATGAGACTCCAAAGACCAACGAACAACATATGGCATATTCTTGTGGCATCATATAAAAAATAATAGTTAATACACTTCACATCTGCTTAAGACGTGCGCCACAATACGGCTCATCAGCGTTTGTTTTTGTTGCGATTTGTTTTTTTTTGCATTGATGGCGTCAGTTGGAAGGAAAGCCGAAACAATGAAAGAACGAGCTGTTTTCATCATTAGACTGAAATCTTCATCAAATTATAAAGCGACAAATGAAATATTATAACCAGAAACAGCGAAAAGTGAACTAAATATCCCACGGGCGATGAATGGAAAGTAACAGAATGGATCGGCCGTGGGTGTCGGACGATGCTTTAATACTAAAATGACACGGTTAAGCATTGTTGAAAAGCTTTGCGACATCATAAAGACAACATAACCGCTTGAGTGGAGTATATTAACATACAACCTAGTGATCAAATGAAATATTTTATTCCATTGTATTTTTATGATTAAACAAAGGTCTGTTTTAAAGGCAAACTTTAGCAATTTTGGTAGCTGAAAGGGTTGGCTATGCTTAAAAGGACAATCCCACAACAGGATTTAGGCAAAAAAACTTTAAATACTTTTAAACATTTTACTTATTTTGTATTTTATCAAATAAGCGCAAAACTGTTTGGTAATGAATAAAAAATATGACCAGAAAATATGACCAGAATATATGACCAGAAAATATGACCAGAAAATATGACCAGAAAATATGACCCAACTGACCAAAAAACACACACACCAGCAACCTAAGTAACGGTTGTCTTGAATCGGGCTTGTGTTTATTCTTTACACGAAGTCAAAGGTAGGTTTAGCGGTTATTATTAATCAATTTCAAGTTAAGCATTGTTATTATTGCACAAAATTATAATAAGACTCCTATGGAAATGTTTGCAGTAAAATCCGTTTCTATAATAATTACTTTTCATTGTGAGGTCTGTGATATTCCTACGCATGCATAGAATACATTGTACTTTATTAAAACTTACAAACCTTTTTCTTACACTGGTTTTAGGTTCGAGTTATGTTTGGTTCAAAAATTCCGAAACCACGATAATCATATTGCATTTCAACTGAAAAAAGCGTAATGTTCCTACGAAATAGTATCAAGTACGTCTAGCGTTCAGTACTATGTAAATGGTGACATGTAAGCTCTTGCAGATGATTAAAAACTGATTAACAAAAATACAAGAAAGAACAGGATTGTTAGATAAACACCTTGACTCAGAGGATGGACCTCATATGACCAATACCATGAGAAATGTATGTCAAATGGTTCATCATATTTGCGTCAATGGCTCAGATTGTAGCCAGGTCTCGATCCCATTTCAAAATCTGGTATTTTCCAGATATCTGACGCCATACTGAATCTTTCAACACCCTTTAAAAGTGCGTATCATTAGTTCAATAATTATAATTGTGTATAGTTAGGTTCTGAGAACTTCATGACCAACTTAACAATAAGCCTCCATCGATGCCCTTACATGTATAAAGGTAATTAACGAATCTAACATGAATACCATTGAGACAGTCTATCTGTACGTGCTTACACTATAGAGAAATGTGTACAAGTGTGAGGCGTGTTTAGAACAAGAACCCAACACGAGCACCTTATGTTGCTAATTATTTCTACAAAAGTCCATGACATATACCTGACATTTAGGACTTGTTTGTTCAAACGTTTTCAAGTGTTAGTCTCTGTATCAGAAATGTTTAATGAGACACATGTGCCCATCACTGTTAGGATGCCGGAACTAGCAGGCTGTTTACGAGACAAGTACAAACTAATGGTTTCCAGTTTCTGATTTTGACTGGATTCGTACATAACGACCAGCTGATGCGTCAAGAGCTCAGTAAGGATTGTGTTTTTGTTTTGTTAGATATTTGGGAAAAGGACACCGATAAAATGTCCGCTACTTTATTTACTCAAAAGTACTGAGGTTGAATTGTGAAAATTATAGAATAAGCTTTAAAGCTGACAACACGTTTTTAGTAAACTTTTTACAAATTGAATGAGAAACATTTCTAAACCTTGTAAAACATTAAACTTTAACTTTGCCCAACATTTTCGATAAAACAAAGTTTTACTGTGCCCGAATTGTGAAGGTAAAACAATCAAATCTCAACTTAAAATTGTTAAGAATAATATTAATTATGCCGAAATTGTTAACTTATGGCAGTCAAAGCTTTGCTATTGCCGATACTGCTTATATATACAATCAAAGGTTATTTTTTTTTTAATTTGTTAAGGTAAATTAATCAAAGCTTTGCCTTGCCGAAATTGGGAACGTAAAACAACCAAAGCGTTACTATGTCGAACTTATTACAGCAAACAATTAAAGACATACTATACTCTAAATTGCTAAGGTTAACAATCAAAAGTTTACGCTGCCGAAATTGCATGTTTTCGTGACTGGCTAACCTGAAATGTCCAGTTTCAGCAGGTAGCAGTTGGTAACCAGGACAGAAGCAAGATGTTTGGCTCCTGCAGGACCCAGCTTGTTACAGGAAAGGTTCTGAAAACAGTGAAAGTATCAGAGATTAAATCAAGGTTTAAAAATTAACATACTTCATGGGTAAAGACGAACGATTGTCATGTCAATGTGGAGTTATTTAATGACGAAAATCAATTTAAGTAGCTATTTTCCGTACTCATTAAATTTATACGAGGAATGACGTCAATTACCGGGCGATATAATGTACATATGTCGTAATGGGAGTCCTTTCAATACGACGGTTAAAATCCAGACAACGACAACCGCGGAAAAGGGTACAAGCGAATTTAATAATGTTGTCCGCCTGGATTGTGGAGCATCCCACCGTATCATTGCTATATCTATCAGGGACGTCGCTAGGCCTGATATGATATGTACGTATAGAGGGGTCCGGGGCATGCTGTTTTTTTTTGTTTCAATATAGTACGTGGTGGTTTCTGGGGGAGCTTTCGGTTTCGAGATATAATTAGATTTTACGCAAAATAAAATGTTTTAGAGACTTAAATGTCACATACATCTTTTTCTAATAAACTACCCAAACACACGTGTCGATTTTCTGGTTATGACCATTTATGTAAAATTTGATAAAGAAACATGAAAAGTAACGTGGTTAACGACGAACAAAAGTTGCAGTTCTGTACATATCTCTCCACCAGATACTACCAAGATGTGATTGCTATGAGAGCGCAGTTCTCTGATAAGTTCTGATTTGAAACTTAAGTGGCAATGCTCCTCATTGTTCATGATGCAAATAGGGGTACAAGTTGATCGCAGTCAATATATAACTTAGCCTAACAGAGTAAGATTTTTATTACAGATGTAATCTTCTAACTTTGGGGACAACGTATGCGGAGCTTCGTATTTTGCGAACAGGCAGCTACGCGCCTGTCTATATTTCTTGTCCACCAAAACATCAGTCGGAAATCGCCATAAGGCGGCGACAGTGAAGGACGAATATACAGTTTGTGGAATTTTTTAATTAGAGAATGTTAAAGCCGGATTGCGGAGCATCTGGTTCTGTAAATACAATGCTGTACAGTTTTTATCCATCACAACGTGTGTTTTATGGCGATTGAAACTGTAGTCGAATATACACAATCGTAAGAGAGCACGTGGGAAATACAATACGCTCGTATGTTGACCAGATAGTTGTCGTTCGTGATGAATATGATCGTGGTATCGTTATTGATCCTGATTAATGGCCCCCGGTGGTCCACTAATTAAACGTATTGTTCGAGTCATGTGATTTTTCATGAGGTATTTCCAATAATATACAATATGCATCCCGTTTCTAGGAGCGCGTTTGTTCTGCAGTTGGCACAACAATCCTAAGTACATTGCCAGACAGTTATCTGAACAACAACACCAGCACAATTTATACATCCTGTCCAGTGGTTCGTCTTTATTTTAAAGGATATAAATATTTACAAACTAGCAAGATGCTTGTATAAGTAAATACGATAAACTCTAGTTAACAAATAAATTGATTTTACTAAAAGGGGAAACAATAAAAATGAAATGACAAAATGTGACAATTAAACAGATGGTTCAATTAGGTCGACAGGAAACCACTAGAACAGCCGGACATATGCTACATTGGTGCCTTTTATAAATAATGTATGTTTAACTTGGTCTTTATCGGTTATAAAATCTGTGAAATAACTGTCCAATTAGTTACGTTTTCTTTGTTAAAATAATACAAAACTATAAAAAGACCTATGTTTAGAAAGTTAAAAAGTGCACCATTCTTGCACTTTAACGGAACTTATTGAAGCAATTATCGTTTTACATGGGGTTTCTTTAGTTCCATTTGGCATTTAGACCAACAGACAGAAGAGAATACACGCGGACGGCTTGAACATCAAAGTGAGTTATAAATAGCAGGATTATTATTGAATAACTTAATGTTTATTTATGCCATTGCTTCAGTATAAAACTGAGTGTGATAAATATTCAGAAAGTAAGGGAGTTGTGTCTATCGTGATCTGCACCAAGGGCAGTAAATGAAGGTGAATTTGTACATAGCATTAACTCTTAAGCTGTTAAGCACACATTGGCTCAACTCCGGACCAGTCAGCTCTCAGTGGAAGATATCTGATCGGGATCTACGTAACTTTGAAAGGCGCATTGTTTGTCTTATTCATAACAGTTTCAAATGGTTCTGCGGACTACAAAAAACACACATATAGTAGCTGTTAATATGCAAAAATAAGAAAAAAGACAAAACGCTTGGTAAGAATTCGAACAGGCGACCAATTGTATGGCAGTCAAGTGCTCGATTGACAGCACCACGAAGTTTTGGTGCTTGTTTTATAGTTTTATAATTCATTGCCACCGACACAATATTTAAATTTTAATGTCAACCTCACATGTGTTATAATTTGACAAGTTTTGAACAGCGCTTATCAGTAACTGATTTGTACAACTTATGTGTCTTTTTTCCCAAAAATATTACGGCGTTAATAATAAATTGCTGCATTGGCAATTATCTTAGAATAAAGTATTGTCTTTGAACAAATGTGCATGACAGGAATTAACATTAAATCTATTGTTTAGACAAACGTTACTAAGAGTCCCTTTTTCTGAGTATATTTATTAAATTGAATACCAGTTCTGTGAGGTGTTTGTTTTCCACGAGGATGTTTCGGAAGTACTTGCTGCCGCGTGGCCCTATGTTATTGTCCTCGAGATCCACCGAGCCAAGGGTCAGATGGTTCTGTTGACAAAAGGATGAACAAACACTTTTAATTATAGATCTTGTCGATAAATAAACAATATCATATGTATGTATAAAACAGCAAAACGTTAAAGAGGATGAACAGCGTCGTATCAAAGGACGCCCACATATTAAGGAAATGTGCATCGACATGATTTTCTGAAGTCTTATGGAGCAAACAGTTTTAACCATATTTACGAGTATTACATTTCTATTAATTATTTTGTAACCATTGCATACCAATGGTTAAAGCTCAACTGGAAAGGGAGCGCCGGTGGTAGAGCGGTTAGAGGGGCAGACTTGTAACTAATCTGCCCATTACGCCGTGGGTTCGAGTCCGGTCGGGGCGAAAAACTTTCTCGTGAGGAGGTTTTCCAGCCATCCTGCGGTGCGCCGGTGGTTCTACTCAGACCTAAGTCTGGGGTCTTCCTCCACCAATAACAAGCACGACGTCGCCAATATAACCATAATTGCGCAATGTGATAAAACAAACTAAACCAAACAAAACAAACGGAAAACAACAATTTATATACGGTTATTATGTTTGTGTCAGCTACATGCACACTTAAAATTGCTTGGCATAGAGCATCGAGATAAGTCTACTTTCCGTTCCTTTTCACGTATGTGTTGTATGTGCTACATGTTTCGGAACTAACTTTGGTCGTTTAATAATAATCAACCAGTATCAGCAATTGAGTAAAATTAATCACTTCAATATAACCTAGGACTGGTGGTCTAGCCCTGCAGCTATTAAACGTTCTTAAGACTATCCTATGACCTTAGTTCGAGTCAACGTTGTAGCGCACTAAAAATGAGACTTTCTAAGAGGTTTTGTTTTGTTGTTAATGTCACCTAAAGGTAGCAAAATATATAACAGCACGAATATTCTACACTTATAACTATTTACAATACAAAAACCAACGATTTAAGTATTTCTTAAAAACAATAGCTGGTCAGTCAAGACTCGGACTTAACGTTTTTTTAATGATTTTTCTTTAACTTGCACAATCTTATTACCTTGATCTGATTAGAGATGGTTATAGAGTCGCCCTTGCTCAGATACCGGTGCCGCATACACACCTCCTCCTCGGCACAGTGACGTAGGAAGTACGAGTTCGGGTTGCTTCGGAACTTTCGGCATTCCTGCTTATACTCTGGAAATTCTCCGTCTTTGAGAATCGCCTGAGCCTGTTCGTCAGCTAACAGTTCAAGTCCTGAAACATGAACACTTGAGTGTGTTGTTAATGACAAAAATTCTGAATTCAATCGAAACTTGAAACAGGATTACTGTCTTTAAGAAAAAAAAATGAGAGAAAAATATAATATAAGAAATATTAGAAATAAACTATTTATGCTTTGGTTTTATAGAAAATAGTCCTTTGCTATGGTTTATCCAATAACATTTTTTAATAAAAAAATTCATGAGAGAACATATTTTCTTGGTAACAAAATAAAGACTTCATTGGACATTGTATCAAACATACAAGCCAGTGGTTGACTCTCATAATGCTACATTTATAAAAAACAAAAAACACACACACTATAAATCTAACCTATTTGATTACAACGGCATGCAAAGGTTAAGACTCATTTTCATTAATTCTGATCAGACAACTCGCAGCGGGAGCTGGCTGATAAGTTCAATACTGTTATATTAAGCTCGATCAATTCGTCCTTAGCTATACAGTACATTACAAATCAACCATTTAGCGGGCTGAAAGTTAAAACTTTAATCAAAGTTGGCTTACGTCTTGCGAGTTTTTAATTAGGAAAAGACGCCAATTAGGAAAACCCGTTATTAAAGAAAGAACGCTAATTAAGAAAGGCCATTATTAAAGAAAGACCGCTAATTGGGAAAGACCGTTATTAAAGAAAGAACGCGAATTAAGAAAGGCCATTATTAAAGAAAGACCGCTAATTGGGAAAGGCCATTATTAAAGAAAAACCGCTAATTGGGTAAGGCCATTATTAAAGAAAAACCGCTAATTGGGAAAGGCCGTTATTAAAGAAAGACCGCTTATAAGGAAATATCGTTATTAAGGAGAAACTGCTAGAGATTTCGATAGCGAGCTGTCTAAGGAAGTATAACCTAAATATTTATACATATTGACATTAATATTAATGTGCAGACAAACATGGCGCGAAAATGACTGAATGGAATTGCTGTTTGATAGAATGACGAAGCATTTTAACACAAAAAAGTCAGAATGGGCACTTGACTGAAAGAATTTGTCATGTTGAAGTATCCACCAAGCCTTATGTGCTACTCGCTGTATATGTCCTTCAAAGTTAGTTATTATACTTTGTACAATAGGAATACTTTTTTTATAATTTATGTCCCGTTCCACTTAACTGTATACAAAACTCATCAATTAAACTTTCTGCTATAACATAAAAAGAAAACTGTAAAAAAAAGAAACCATGCACTAACTATTTTAAGTAAACAATTTAAATCTGCTTTAAATGAGTTTACCGTTTCTTTTTAGTTGTCATGCTGTTATCTACTGAAATAATGGTTCATTCAACAAAGAACATTATAGACCACGATCGATGTAAGGTTTAACAGTATCATAGCAGCCATATTAAGACCATATATACATTGCGAAGTTTTATCCTAATTACACCAATAAATAACCGCAAGTGAGGAGCACAACGATTAAGTGGTTCCGGTGGTCAATGTCAAACAGATAACAGAGGAATCTAATGAATTAAATGTCGGAAATGATCTTGAGAAATGAGCAAGGAGTATTCGATTACGTGAACCGTTGAAAGATCGTATAGATTGAATAAATACAAGTATCTTTTGTAGTTAAGGAAGTGTCCGAAGATATGTATATTTTAAATAAACTAGCTCTACATATACTGACAGCAAACCATAGTCTTTTTATTTAAAAAAATAACACACCATATGTTCTGTTCTGCTTTAAACTTCGGCATTTTTATCAATAACTTCAATGGCACACATGTAGGTCATAAACTACCGTTTCTTACCTTTCAATATTTTCTTTTTTAGATGCAATGTGAGTTTACGCTATATACCTTGACTTTGATAGAAAATATTATATTTCATTGATAGAATGTGCGACCAATTTCTTGTTTTATTCGACACTTTATAATAATAGAAAACATAGGAAAATATTGTTACTTTTCGAAACTGCTGATTGCTGGCTTTAAACAAAGTTAATATTACTGTGTATGCAGAGATAGGATAAACCTCACAGAAATCAATTGGCGGTGTAACTTGACAACGCCCTCACACATTTATGGCATCAATTATCAACAAGACTTTTTAAATTAACCAGACATTTGCATTTTTTGGTGTTGAGTCTATCATTAAGTGTACCAACTAAGAATTGCATGTGTGTCAAATTTTAATACATTATAAACTGTTTAACTTGACATTACCTAATTGTTCATTTACATCGGTGTCATATCCATCGTCATCACTGTCTTCACGATCTTCCCATGGTTTCTTTTCCATTCGCCAATATTTAAGCAACCGATCATTAAACTTTCCGTTTCTTTTCAGCAGACTGTCCTTCAAAGAAGAATACATTGCTTTTGAAATTCTCGGAGGTTTCCATGGCTTCAGATCTACAATGTCTGATTGTTCTTCGATCAATTCGGATGTATGATCAGTGGTGGTAGTGAAAGATTCGTCAGTTCGGTACATCCTTGCACTGGGACGTGTGCTTTGTGACGCCACATCGCTGACGTCAGCCATCACCCTGCGATTCGACAAACTTCCGGCACTATGGCCTGACTGAATAGATGAAGTCCGTGGACATCCGGGTAGGATGGTGGTTTTAGAGCTATGCAAATCGAGAAACTTGTTTGTTGGAACGTTTGTCGATGTCCACGTTGAGGATTTGTAGCCAAGATGTCGATGTGTATTTTCTTTACCGTTAATGCAATGAGCACTCCTTGGTTTATTTTTGTCATCATTCCTGATGTGGTTGCGGGGTTCAGTATATCCAGCAGACTTCCGGATCGACCGTGTATGGCTTTGCTGGCTTGGAATGTTTGGTAGGCGAGTAGTTTGTTGGCTTGAGTCGTCTTCGCTGTGATCGTCATCAGCTAAATAGTCCTGAAATATAGAGAACAACATGGAAACAATGTTTCAATTTAATGATTTTGTATTTTACTTTCTTGTTTCTGCCAAGGCACCGAGTTTTCTCTCTAAATCGGTCCAGGTGCAACCAGTGGTCGTTTACAAATTTGGTCTGGACAAAACAACTTTTGTGTGCCGAACAGCAAAAACAGAAAGCCTTGGTTGTGTCATCTATTTAGTTTATTGTGTGTATTCACCGTGGGGTAATCTTCTCGAGATCTGACGTCACTGATTGATAGTTGACGCAAATAATGATGAATGAATAAATCTGATAACAACATTATTTATGTTACACCAAGTGGTTTGAATTCTCAAAAACAACAACAACAACAACAATTAACACATTTAAAAATTGCTGACGAATACCGATTCGTTTTGAAGAAGGTCGTCCGCTCGTAGGTATTTTTGTTGTTGCTGTTACCTTGCACCGACACAATTAGGGTCTTATTTACGACGTCCAGCTAATTATTTGTGGAGAAGGAACACAGACTGATGTCTGAGTAGAACCACCGGCGCACCGCAGTTTTGCTGGAAACCCCTTAATCGTAATTAAATTAAAGACATGTCTCATAAAACACGTCTGCAGTCTGGGCACTAAAAATAAGAGTATGGATCTGTTACACAAAACTTATCACAAAAGAAACGAGCTGTTACTCTAGTTAGATGTGCTGGAAGCCTTTTCAACTGGTCAGCGCCTGACCTGTCAGCGCCAGTATTCTGCCCATACGATCGTAGTATGAATTTCCGATCGTTAATTTACAGAAACACTAAAGATTGAAAGCTAAAATAACTCAGCTATTTAAAAGAAACTTGAACAGGTAAATAACTGGACATATTGCTTTTCTAGTGAAAAGTGTGCAGATTCCAATCTAATACCTTCCAAGGGGATCTTCACCTTTTGACCGAGCCTAGTTATAACTAAAATTATACTGGTCTTATTAAGTGTATACAAAAGAGAAAGTAATAAGCAATACCATAAATGTACGGTAACTAAATATGCATGATTATGCATCAGCACGAAATCTAGATGAGCGTGTAATCGACAAATCTACGATACATATTGCAATCTCAACCGTGTTTGTTATATAGTGGAAATCTGATACAATGCTGACAGCTTTAATTACTTCCAGATATCAAAACAGAAACAAAAGGTAAACATTAAGCATCATTAAATAAGCATTTTTCACAAGAGAAAAGATAAGGCACAAAAAATATAGCTTTAAGTGGAGCAAACATAGATTATGGGTCATTAGCGCGGTTTTAAAATTCCCTAGCTCCTCGCCTAAGGTTTGATTCCCTGCACGAACTATTCTAACTTTCCTGCGGAGATTTGTAAGTTCTCATTAAACAGTAGTGTGTGTATTTTTATGCATGGCACATTACGTGACGTAATAAAATATTGTCCGTCTGACCGTGTATACCACAACAACGGTAAAAAGATTAGTTAAACTCAAATCCCCAGAAAGGTACATAGCTATGACAAACTTGTTCACTTGCAGTAACCGCAGTTGCCAATAGCATAAATCTTAATAGCAATCAATGTATTACACAACATTAGTTTAAAAGTGATTTTCATATATTAATTATGTCCTTAATCACAGATATAGGTACTTATTATAATTTTGGACACTCTCAATCTGGGCAATTTACAATGTATGGCGTGGAAAGTTTGGAATGAAGAACTTAACCCCAAAAGTAGAAATACATGCAAGCCCCAGTAGACTGTGTACGTTTCTGTATAAACCATAGCGAAGGTTTGATAACACTGAAAATAACAATAACAACTGCTTATACCTTACACCAGCCAAGAAAATTGCTCTTAGGTTCAACAGTGACCCAACAAAAAGAAAATTACCCGATCTAGCGAAAAATACAATATTTCCAACTGTTCTAATCTTAGTATAAAATAGGGGAAAATACAGTTTAAAGAGCGAGAAAAAAAAAGAAAAAAAAAGAGAAATGTATAATATAATATCTTTTCTTACCATTGTTAAGTCCCATAAGATGTCCAGAGAGACAAGGTAGTGTATATAGTTTCCTTTACGATACTGTACATTAACTATCCCTTGTAGCTCACACACCTTTCGTTAAAGCTGAGACTCACGCTAATAGCTTGTTTTAATAAGCACTGATCCAATCTGGTCATTAAATAAACGACAGAGCTTCGAAGGACACTTCTTCTGTTGACTTCACCCTTAACACGTCTCATTTTGATAACAACCCATACTAATATATAGTCATCTTCTTACATATACACGCAAAGGTGTTTGTTTATACATATTGCTAGAAACTCTGCAGCCAATGGTGCAGACACGAATCAGTCCGCATTTAGCGGATGTCTGATCTGAATCTACACTATTTGTCCAAGGTAGAACAATTCTTGTATACAGGTTAAGAGTTCACAGCTTACAACAGCGCTTGATCCTTGATCAGGTCACTATTTGGCTAGATTAATCCGAGGTTATCCGCGGGAAATTAATCCGTGATTTTATTTTGGATTTTAGTAACATTTCAGTCGTGTTGAATTAAACTGGGTCACTATATCAATAATAGCATTAACCCAGCATGTCACACGACAGAGTTTATTGTTGTTGAATGGGACAATTTTGTTTGTACGACTGTTTAGAAGTTAACAGGCTAACGTAATTTTCTTTAGGAAGTCGTGTTTATTTAGATGTCCCTATGCAAACAGAGGTTTATTGAGACGATATGAATAACAGAAGGCGATGCTCCGATGAAGTAAAATGAACTTCAAAAATCTGCTTAAAACTTACATAATTGCAGACAGCGTAATGCCACTTCAGATGTAAAAGGCAAGCACAACTCGATTTAAAAAAAAGAACACTAGAAAAAAGCTTATAGTCATATATATGGAAATATACATCTTGGTACAATACATGTAAATTTGAATAAAAATGTAACAGGTTCACTTAAATTTTTGTTTGTTTGCAATTTCATCAAAATAGACGGAACCCATTCAAAGGTGCTTTTTGCGCAAGTTTTAACACAATTATTATCATCGAAATGCCTTAATTGTGTTTTAATTAATTCAGACACACGTAACTGACGAAGTACATGTCTTTAAGTATTTAATCTGCAATTTGTAGGGGGATTTCTTTAAGGCACACTGGTGATCGGTAAACGTTGAAAAGAAAAATGTATACCTCCTCTTTCAACCCCATGTGCAGTTTGATCTTTCAAGGTTACACCAAGCTCAATTCTCTTGTATCAGTTTTAATTAAAGCAAGAAGAATACGATCTTTATTCGACGATATCTGCAATAAAGCTTTCTATTCAAGGTCTTTTCGATATTTGATATTTATCTTACGAGCGGTGTATTTCGTTATGTATAGAGCTGGTAAAGGGTAGAAAAGAAACGAGACATGTGTATGCCACATTATGCACAATGAACACGTGCATTTTGCATTATGTGCCGTAAACATTAAGAAACAAAAGCACACGAGGCTAAACTATTTTCTAGATAAATAAGGATTAACGAAAAACTTGTTTCGAGTGTTGAGAGCGCACAACAAAGTTTTAGCTTTAAAAATAATTTTTGAAAGGTATTGTTTGCGTTCAATAGGTAATTTATGTTTGGATCGGGGGTGTTATTTTACAATGATAATTCAAATAGTAAACAAACTTAATACATGTTTTCAATCGCAGTCTTAAGTGTCACATGTATAGTTGCTAATTTATATTAAAATAGAACATTAGGAGTTACTTGCATTTTGTGGCAGAAATTAAACATTCTTAGTACAAAAATAAATGTGGTTAACTTAAAATTTGATGCTTACAGATTTATGTACACGTCACACATGGAGTTGTCATGCAGCATCACAAGCCTGACCTATACTGACTGAATCATATCTGAGCATATGCATCATAATTGGCTATATTGAGACTCATTTGAGAGATTCGTGGCACCAAGTGACAACGAAAATAATGGCTAAAGTATCATTTTATTCGGGCAATATTAATAAGAAACACTGCCACAAAATTCTTAAAGGAAGAGGTTGCATGTCAGATTCAATTATGAAGATAAAGATAAAAAAAATATGATGTCGACGACGATGATGATAGTGTCATACACATCTAAGCAGAATAAGTACGCCAAAAGAGAAAATTGAAAACAAAAGCATAGGAAATTTTATCCGTATTATAGACACAAACGTAGGTTTGACGTAGTGTGAGTGGTACAGAGGATTGCATTACCTTGTAATACAGAGATACACTGACAATAGAGCCGTGACCATGTTACCGATTTTACTGTGCCGTAGAACTGTCAACTGGCTGAAAATGTAAACATATTTCTGCCATTGCGCTGGTTGGCATGGCAACGTGACCACTGAATCACATTGTGAACTCTCGTTCTCAGAGATTACTTCTCGGACAGTGAACAACACTCTACCTGTGCAGGTGAAGTTTGCACCAAATACTCAGAACTGGTGAAAGCACTCGGAATACTTTGGGTTTGTCCGCCGTTCTGTGACAACTAATGTCACAGGTACGTTGCTTATAAGCCGTTTTTTATGTGTTAAATGCATTCATGCTGATTATATTAGCTAAGTTGCTGTTCAGTGTTTGTATAGGATTTGAAATTTCTACGGATCGTACTGCTTGAGTGCTTTCATTTTATGCAAAATATCTCTCTGAAGACGTGTCTCGTATGTCAAATATATGAAGGTTTAATGATTTCTCTATGTCAACTCAGTCAATGTTTTTTAACGTAAATTTTCATCAGTTTCTTTAGTGTTTACTAATAAGCATCAGTTTCATCATCTGTATAGACAATAAAAAGGACTATGTACCCTGTAATGATCTTGAAAAAGTCATACATTGTGTTTTATGTTGTTGCTTGTACATAATATGTTGTTTTACAATTCGTGATTTATAAAATCACACAACCCACTCAGAACAAAGAAATCGTATGAATACTGACTACAAATCGGTGTATTATTTTCTTACAAATAAACTTTTTAGTTGTTGCTTAACCTTTGAAAAAAAAATATTGTTTTAATGGTAAATTTACTTTTATATTACTGTAAGTAAATTGTATGCGTTTTTTTTTTCTAATATCGCCAGGTGATACCTAATATTATAATATTATTAAAAAGTAAAACTTTTTGCTGATGTTGTATGCGTACTTCAGGTTTAGGCTATATGCGTACGCCGTGTTTATGCAATTTATCTACTCCATGTTTATGTTGTAGGTCTAGTCCATCTTCTTGCTTATGTGTTCTCCATGTTTATTCTATATGCCTACTCTATGTTTATGCAATATATTAACTCCATGCTTATGCTGTATGCCTACTACATCTTCATGCTTTATGTCTACTTCGTGTTTATTCTATATGTCTACCGTGTTCATTAAATATATCTTCTCCATGTTTATGCTGTATGCCAACTACATTTTTATGCTTTATGTCTATGTGTTTATTCTATATGTAT
Organism: Sinonovacula constricta; assembly: GCA_007844125.1. Classification (NCBI taxonomy): domain Eukaryota; kingdom Metazoa; phylum Mollusca; class Bivalvia; order Cardiida; family Solecurtidae; genus Sinonovacula; species Sinonovacula constricta. The sequence continues at coordinate 74,856,939 of CM017557.1, forward strand.
ATTATGTGCTTATGCTATATGAATACTCCATGTTTATGTTATATGTCTACTCCTGGTTCATGCTATATGCTGCACCATGTGCCATTAACTTAAATGTTTATAGCCCACATCATGTTAATACTACATGTCTACTCCATGTTTGTGCTTATGCACACTCCCATGTTTATGACATATGCCTACTCGATGTTTATGCTTTATGCCTTCTCCTTGTTTATTACTACTCCATGTTTATGTCTTCTCCAGGTTTTTGCTATCTACCTATTCCATGTTTATGTCTAATGCCTACTTCATGTTTATTCCTTATGCCTACTCCATGATTTCTTCCTTATGCCTACTCCATGTTTATGTCTTCTCCAGGTTTATGCCATCCACCTATTCCATGTTATGCCTACTCCAGGTTTATGCCTTATGCCTACTCCATGTGTATGCCTTATGCCTACTCCATGTTTATGCCTTATGCCTACTCCATGTTTTATGCATTATGCCTACTCCATGTTTATTCCTTATGCATACTCAATGATTATGCTGTATGCATACTCTATTCTTATGCTATATGCCAACTTCATGTTTATGCTTCATTCATACTCCGTACTTATGTTTATGCCTACTCCGTGCTTATGCTATATGTCTACCCCAAATAGATGCTTAATGACTTCTGTATGTTTATACTTTGTGTTAACTCCATAAAAAGCTATATATGCCAACTATATGCTCATGCTATGTGTATGTGCTAACTGTATGTTCATGTTATACGCCTACTAGAAGTGCATTTTAGCACAGACTACACAATTAGACATTTGAAGCCACTTTAATAGCCTCTTTGGAAATATATTGTGTTATTGGCTAGTTGATGTGACGTGTTACTAAAAGGCGAATGTTTATTTACTTATTTTTATGTGTTTACATGTGTTTTATATATATTTTAATTTTACTTCTTTGTTCAAACGCGTACGTGAATCAGGGCCTATGCAACATCCTTTCTTAAATGTTCGGCTTCACCGTAGACAACTACAGACCATCACTTGAACTGTATATCCAGTAAATTGTGTCATCTCTTGATAAGATCATCCATAAAAACAAGTGCCTTTACCCATGGCGTTTTATAAGGTGAAAACCTGCGGAGTGAGTGATTACAACCTGTACATTTACAAGTATTTACAAGTATTGCAGATTGAATAGTGACCGCGTTTGGAGAACTAGACACGTGGCTAAGTGTCCGACTCCCTGTCGGGCTTGTCGGATGTTTACCATTACATTAGTGCCGTTTCTGTGGCGACTGAGAGATCCAACTGAGATGACACAATCAAACGCAACCCATTTATATCGATCTAAAGTAATTTTCTTTTACCTGAAGTTGGTTCCTTCCACTTAGTAGTCTCACTAACTACAGCTACATCAAGAACGTTAGAAATACAGGCCAAGTTTTCAAAATGCTTTGCTATGAACAAAATTTATATGTAATTGCCTGATTGCATTTGAAATACTGATTCCAATACCAGAAGGAATGAGCTGTGATATTATTATTGTTAGTTTTACTGAAGCCAATATAAGCTTTATACTTCGCAGTTTGTCCTGAAATATATTGTTTATAAACATGCAATCATGACATAACGTTTTGTAAATACACTCAACCTAAAATATTTATATTTTATATTAATGCTTTGGCAATTATTGATATTTTATATTAATGCTTTGTTATTGCAAGTAAGATTATAGTGTACAAAGATATCCTACCATTATACCTCATGACATAACTATTAGATTTTACATTATTACACACTAGCACGCACACCTGTGCAATTTATGATATGTTAACTAAAGCATGATAAAAGTTAGGTGCATGCTTGTTTTACCCAATTATTGTAATCAATGTATACAATATGTCTATGGTCTATCATTTCTCGAATTAACACTATGTGCACTGGCCAATGTTGAAAGTGTATGCATATTTGAGTCAACGCGTTATGTACAGCATGATTATCAATAAAAGTTGGAAATATTCGGTTCCTGAAAAGACAGTACTAGCTCGACCATTCATTCTTGCAATACTTTAGAAGGTTCATGGCTTATCTACTTTATACCATGGCGTCATAATATATCTATGCCATACGCAGATATATGCACATACTGATTTATTCACTACCAGTTTCTAAATCGGAAATGATTTTGGCACTTCTGATGTCAATGTTAATTACTTCTTCCCCGATACCGCTGGCATATTACGTACATATATTCGTTTAAAGTATACGAAGATGCATGCATTTGTATAGTCTCAAACTTCTACTATGTTTCTTCATCATAATGCTATTTAAATTGGCTGCCGTATTGTTTAAAGCTCTAGTGTGTATCTCTGCTTTTTTCTGTTTATGTAACAGGGAGTTTCAAGATCTGCAGACGCGGGCATTAAATTAAGGGTCGATGTTTACAGTACTGTTTGACGTGAAGATTTTATTTATTTGTCAGTATGTATTTAATAGTTAGTTAACAAGATTTGTTTGTTATATTTATATCACTTTATTTTATAGTGCATTTTCAACACCGGTACACAACGTACAAGATGAGGATTATCAACATATTCGTAAGTTGTTGTTTTCTACTTTGTCAATTTTTGTGTTTATAGATAGTTTCCACATCAGTAAATATCCCTTATCTTGGCAGCCATCTTTGATGGCAATTCATGGGATTTTCAGATGAATTATATAGAAGCGTAAATTTTATTTTCTTGTAATTCCTTCATTTGCCGTCCAAAAATTAAAAGCTATACACCACTGGAAAGCTCTTGAAATTCATATTTGTAGAATACATTTTTTTTTAAAATTGATAAATGCACAAAGAATAAGTACACAGAAATAAATATTATTAATAAATTGTTGGCTCATTCTTAAACAAAATGAACAGTGTATCTTTTTTATTGTATTTTTATTACCTTTAAACTATCAAAACATAGTTTTGATATTTAAAATACTTGATAAAAACTGTTAAATTTAACATTTGAAATTCAGTAAAATAGACTGAAAGATAAAAACACAGTGGTGAGTTTTATACAGCACACATTTCCAGATTTCGGCCTGCATAAGCTTCTGCCTTCAAAGATGGCTGCCTTAAATCGTCTTATCGGTGCATATGACATCACATGGAAACTATCTATGAGGGAAATATGAATACAAATATATAAGAAGAATACAACTATATTAAACGAATACAATTATATAAGAAAAAGAATAAACTTCTGTTAATTAAATAATGAAAGATTTTTGTGATAAGCTTCAGAAATAATATGAATTAGAAATTTAAGCACGAACATGACAAACAATTAAGGATAAGTCCATAGGTTTTTTTGTAGACTTTTATTCCAAGTGACATTTTGAAATAATAACTCTAAGGCCATATCTGGTAAATACCTTAATTATCTTAAATGTTTGCAAGAAACAATAAATAGTAAACATACCATGTTGCTTTTGTCTTTGTATACAGTTGAGAGATTTTTTTTACATTTGTCATAGCTTCAGGAAAAGGTCAGAACGAACATAAATAAAGAACATTTTCACAGGAACATCAAACACGTTTCATCGCACGTGCTCTTGTATTCTCCTGGACGAATACTTGTGTTAGTAGAGTTATCAAATGTGTGAAGATCACAAAAAGGCTATCAAACTGGATCGCGGTTCTTCTGCGCACTTCGTTTGACAATGTTTGGGTCATCATCCATCAGAAAGCTGGACAATGCCCCGGGTATCTTTTTTGTTGATGCATCTTAAACCCTCCCGTCATATACACCTCCGAATGTCAAGATTTTGCGCACACTCCTGAACTTCTACAAATTGTTCAAACCCATTTGGGCTATGCTAATTGGGCTTTGATATTAATTAAAACAGCTAACAGTATAGGAGACAATTCTCAAAATCCTGTGCATAGATATAGAAAAATGATAAAAATAACGCAACAGAAATATGAATTTTTAAATTGCAATGCAACTCAGGTGAATAACAACAGGTATATTGTAGGGTGCATTACAGGATAATTACTGACCATACGTCATCCCATCATCACCCCATCCACAAGCGCCGCCCATTCTTGAGGGTAAGGCGGATAGGGCGATCAGCCCCACCTTATAAATGGTAGCTTCCATTCTTGGTAGCTGGCTAACCACCCTCGGCCCTTCTTCCCATCTTCAGGCGGTTCGACCGACTTCCGCTGTATTTATGTCGTCAATATGACGGAAAACCATGATATGCCGCCTCAGTTGCAAAATAACAAGCCGTCCATTACTTGTTTATGCACGACTTTGTGCGGTCTTTATTGTTTTCTTTCTTGGACTCATATGTCTCCATAACCAATTCTTCCCAAGGGAAGGTTAATTTAAGGATAATTAATTTCCTTTTCGGCATCTCGAAAAGTGTATGACTGAAGGAAATGTCGCATTCTATTCTGACTTTTTTTCCAAGGTCGAAAAATAATTCTAAGCACGTTACTTTGCACTTTCACTTTGATCTTATTCTTCTAAATATGAAGAGCATTTTATCTATGGTTAACAACATATTACAACGAAAAGCTATATTCAATCTTAGTAAAGACATAAATACAAAGGTAATTTAAGCCCTAGTCCATTTTGTAGATATTTGCAGTAAACATTATCAGCAACTACAAGACAATCATATTTACAATTCTTACCGAAATCATTGTAATAGTGTTTGAAGTCGTTCTGGCTTGGTTTTCCATGCTTTTTGATGTCAATCGGACCGACCATGTTCCATAAGCCTTTAAAAACAGTTTAAGTTACCTGAATACACTGTCATGTTCCCATCGTTATTATCATTTAGCGATGGCTTTTGGGACAAGATATTTTTAAGAAGGAAAACATGCACATCGACCATGTACATTCGATGTTGGTATTCCCGAGTAGCTGACCCACCAAAGGCCACTCGTTCCAGAAACAATACGTTTAACAACAAATGTTTTATGGTAATCAATATCGGTACTGTCTGTTGGGATTTTCTTGTTCAGGACTCTTTGGTCAAAACACTAGGTCTCTTGAACAAATGAAAGCGGTTAGTATTGAGGGTGTTTTTTTCAGTACAGGCTTCAATTCAGTTGGTAACTGTTGGACAGGATTTCTTCAACGAGTTCTACTGAAAAGCGAGCAATGATTGTGATACTTAAGTTTCATACGAGCTTTCAACGCACATATATTCCTATTTTCATACTGCTCGATGCACAGACGTGACGTGCTCCCTAAATGTATACAGCGAATGAAATTCCAAGTTTGTTATAGTTAATTGGTGATAAATTGGTGCACGTAAATACATTTAAATATCCCTAACCTTGTCCTATTGTACTGCGGACGTGGATGACGTAACAGATAGTGCATACGAACGTAATAAACGTACATAAGACGTGTAGCGCGTAGTAAGAAACAACAGCGAACCTTAAAAGTTATGTGAAAACGTTGCAAACTTGCTAAGAACTTGGTGTTTTGTTTTGATGGATTTGAAGATGGTATACATCAATTTTACGCTTATTAATTGGGTATTTGATAACATTCTGCATAATCCTACACGAACTGAGATCGATCATTTGAATACAAGCAAGATGATATTTTCAATACATTTAGAACCATCTTTTGAATATAAATAGCATGTCCGTTTGAATGCATTAGGCCGATCTTTAAAATACAATAAAAATAGAAATGCAAACAATTCGTTTCTAACCGCTGTCAATCTTGGTTTCATGGCAACGAAGATGTCCTGGTGATACCAGACATTTAGATTTGCCCGAAAACTAGTTTGTCTTGTAAAATGCTAGGACTTTAAATTGAGTAACAGAAGCAATGTTGTAGTGGTGAATTATTATCAGGGACAATTTAAACACTGCCATTATAGAATGTACCTTTACCAGTTTATATTAAAGGTCGCCAGCAGATTGGAGTCATTGTGTTTGTTGCAGCAATAGCCCGTGAAATGAAATATGAACTTCATCAAAGTGAAAAGGATTTGCTTCTTATTTTTGTTTTATGATTTGTTTTGGTGTAAGTAACGCTTTTGGGGGATAATTTTGGCAACTTCCAGCCTTTAAGCTTGGACTATCCTAACAGCCCGACCACAAACATCACTAATTGTATAATTACATCACTAAATGTTCACAGATTGGGCATTGAACATTAATGACTCGACACATATAATCGCTAAGTACTCATTGTTCCTTAGTATGACCAAGACAAGATGAATGACCGGAAAGTGACGCAAGGAGCTTCATTAAGTGAAATGTTTGTAATAACAGTATAGTAAATGTTCCACATATATACTTATCTAAGTCAAAAGCATGTTGCAACACTTAATGTACTACTAGCAGTACTAAAACCAAGTGTTCGTTTAAATGAAACCCTAACTGTGAAAACACGGGTACTGTTTTATAAACCACAAGGCATGGTCGCCTCTTCATCAAGCAAACTTATTATTTTATATTGATTTGTAACACATTTACTACAAAATATATGACAAGACATATATAAGTATAAATCCATAGTGTCAATATGTCTATATTATGCCACATGAACAACAGATGTAGAAATAATAAATGTGTTCCAAAATGTCAATATATTTAGCGCACACACATATATATATATATATATATATATATATATATATATATATATATATATATATATATATATATATATATATATATATATATATATATATATATATGTATATATATATATATATATATATATATATATATATATATATATATATATATATATATATATATATATATATATATATATATATATATATATATAACAACGTGTCTTGTATATTAATTATTTAGATTTTAAGCAAAGGTATATTTGCAAAATTGTTTTCAGGTGAGAAACTCGGATGGCTGTAACTTGTTTCTAATTTGTTAACATTCGTTCAAAATCTTAAACAGAAAACAATCATAGAGCCCTATTTACGTATTCACATTTGTACAAATTACAGATATTGTATATCGTTTTGCAAATGAAAAATACGTAAAGCGATTAAATGGGCGAAACAAAAACGACCTTCGGGGCTTCCAATTTGTCATACTGTGAAACTTCAAATAACAGTTTTCATAATGGATTGCTGCGACAGGGGATTATTTGCCAACACTACGTGATAGTCCACAAATATTATAGTACTGTGTTTACTAACACCGACTTTAAAAATAGAAGGATTCGCACTCAAAAATAAGAATATATGTTGTAATTTTCAAATTATTTTAAAAAAATTGTTATGGCTACAGAATGATTTACACGCGCATTTTCAAACGAACATGATACGTATTAATTCGCCTTTATAGAACTACTTGCATTATTTAAGTTAGCATGTTCTTACATATGCTGAATACTTTGTCCTATCTGAAATCATCTTAATTTGACGTCTAAGCTGGCCATGATTGGGCCACTAGCGCTATTTGGGGAGAGCTTCGATTTTCATTGTAACTTTAAATTTACCAATCATTAACAAATGATATTCGGTTTTTATAAACAAATATTTATTGCATTACGGAGACTTTCAAGCCCCTCTTAAATAGTCTGAATCGGACCCGTGCTAGTCATTGGCATGCTTAAACCCGACCTGATGATGCACAGGCAGATAAGCTTCAATATAAACACTAATCTGATTGCTCCTTATGTGAGAGATTTTACACATATATTACAGTTTTAAATTTGAGAAGGAGTTAAGCATAAATATAAATTGTATATGAATATTTACATTTCAACAACAATCATAACAATGGCATCTGAAAATATGGACTATGGAGGTCAGTATTCATTGTATTTATTGAGAATGTTGCATTGTTAATGTTATTGTCGGAATTATGACGATGTTTATATGTACATGTACTTGACTTTTATTTCAATTTTTATCATTTATTATCAGAAATGTTTCATTGATGATTTTCATCCTCTTCACATTATCATCTTCATTCATGCTTTTATCTACATTCATATTACAATCATGTTTGTTGGATTGTACAGTAAGTATTGGCATTGTTGTCGGGGGCCTTTGTTGAAAAAAGATGTATATGTCTGTGTGTATGTATCTGACTGATGAGTTACCTTCGTTTAATGAAGATACTATTATTACTAATAAATAATGTCAAAGCTATGTAATATACAAAATGTATGTATAATGCAAACAGATTAAAAGTGAGATTTATGAAAGTTGATTGGCTCGGTTTAAAATTACACGTGGATTTGATTTTTCCCAATAAAAATAACA
>CM017557.1:74867687-74913830 GCA_007844125.1 Sinonovacula constricta
TTTATATATCAAACGCATTTTGTAATGTGAGGTTGTCTCAGACAGCTAAGATTATTTTAAACAATATAGGTGAGTAAAGCATCTACACAATTCATTATATGACGGATGTGGATATACATTATATATTAAATAGTTTTAACAATGCTTAAATGTTACACTTTAAGCACATTTCACCAAGATAATTTGTTGCAGGATACGTGATACAGTGGTATTATGTCTCGTTTCAGAATTTCTAGATAGTGGCGTTATGTCAGAGAAGAAGTCTGGGGCGTCACGTCATCACCGGAAGCTTCCGTCGTTGCCGGCGCGGTCGCAGGATCATGCGTATTGGCCATCATTTCGGGGTGCCCTTGAGTACATGCAGAAGCACCGGGAAGTGGTGGAGACTGCGATTAATCTGATGGAGATATACCCACGCCTCGTACAACACTCCTCTTGCGACCGGCTGTGGGACTTCATCACAAAGGTCACATTCTTCCACAGCATGGAGCGAAAGCTGCCAAACATACCGAAGTATGCAAAAGAATCAAATCAAAACGGTACTAAAAATGTTCAAAGAAAAAGCAAGTCAAAGACGCCAAGCGTGACTAGTTCAAGTGACGATAGAGCGGATAGTGAAAATAGAGATAACTGCAGTGAGAGGCCTGACAAAACGATTCCGCATATTTCTATTTGTCATGTTGCCGATGACACGGTAATTGACAAAGGTTGTTCGCAGGATATTTTCCAGAAAGTGTATCTTTGTGGCCAATGTCAGGATGACCGCTGGAGCCGACTAGTGGCCAGTGTGGCAGAGAAATACTACATCCGGTGTAGCGTGGATGGTTCTGATAAGGAGCAGCGTATACGAGAGGCAGGGTTGATTGTGTTTCTACTGGATGAGCACTCCATAACGCCGTCATCGCGGTATGCATGTCACCTCAAGTTTGCACTGTCGCACGGTATTAATGTTCTTTATGTCCGATGCTCATCTCTGGAAATCCCCGACACGCCGGCAAGTCATTCGTTCAGCACGCTACCTCACATTGACCATAAAGACTACGAAACATCGTCTCGGTCCACGCCATTTGGATTGTCTCCATTTGACATCGGACAGGACGAATCTCGCTCGGTGTCCACCGGCAATCTTCACGCGCAGTTTTCGACGCCCAGCTCATACCTTACAGAGCGACGCAACCATCCCTCTACGGACAGTTCGCATTCCCATTGCATCATACCAGCTCCAACCATCACTAGTCCGAAGAAAGATAACAGCCGGATTTACCTGGATATAGAGACACGGGCACACAGTGCAGCCTCAAGCTCGTCGTTCGCGTCACACGACTCCTCTTTCTCGGATTCCTCATTAAAGCCGAAGACTCCACTTCCACAATTAGGTCGTTTCCATGGCGACCACCTTCAACCCAAGACCGGCATCGACGTCGGCAGAATATTGCAGCAGGGTTTGTCCTATGCGGTCGTATACGACCGTACACGACACGCAGACACCGCGAAACACGTCTTGACCGCCATTGATGGACGGTTCTGCTGGCGTTCTGTCTCTGGGCAAGTAGTCGCGGGAAATAGTTTTTTAACGACGCCTGCCTCTGACGAAATGTTTTCCAGCAAAGACTCTGCGATAGGTGACATGTACATCTCGACGAACAACAGCATTCACGAGGGAAACCGCGACGACAGCCTTGACGTCCACCACGACGATAACCACGACGATGATTTCGGTGACGACAAACGCGACGACAACTACGACGACAGTAATGACGGCAGTCACGACACCCTGACAGACCTCAGTTATCATGGGGACAATAACAGTGATGAAGACAACGACTCAAGTCCGGAGACTGTGTTTGTGGTATTTGACACTGACAATAACGTCAACATGCACATACCAAGGGTTGTACACTATCCATCTGACCACCGTCACGTGGATCTCTCGACGTCATCATCAATAGATTCCTTTGGGTTTCAGGACATTGACTTGAGCCGACACGTCAACGAGTTGGATTTGTTTGCCAGAACCCGAGATTCCGACTTCGATTAAACGGGGATAAAACTTAACGTGAATAATGATGTTTATTTCGCACAGTTTTTGAAAGAAAACACATCGGTGCTTTTCCAGTGTTTTGTGTCTAAACGTGGTTTTAACGTAACGCTGTCGTGTTTTTATAAGGGAAGATATATCATCGGCTTTTGAATTAAAAGTTAATTAAGAGGTAAATCTTGATCAAGTAAAGCTTAAAACGTCTTTTATTGGTCTATGTAGTGTGCATATTAACGAGATTGCCTCTCATGTTTGTGTTATGATTTCATATACTCTTTACAGAGATGACTTAAAGTTGTTGTGTTTTTTTATGTGTTATTCAAGATTTATATGAGTATTACTACACCAGACCCATTTCCTCATGTTACGTATGTGCAATTAATCAAAATGACAACATACCCAAGCTAGTATTACCGACACAGGATTTCCTAGCAATATTGAATGTAAGTCCTGTGCTGTGTGGTGGAAAGGACAACTGTTTGATTGCTGTACAGAAACAAACCGCTTGCTTATACTTGTTATGCACGATTAAAACCATTTTGTTAAGTGACTGTGTAATAGGTGATCTATTTGTGTAATGATTGTATCTGTCCGTTTGCATAGTGCACGCTGTTATTGAAACTCAGCCGAAATTAACATTGTTGTCAAAATCTGTAGTGATAATATTTGCATCTATTTTATACTATGTACCTAACTTATAATTTGTAATATTTTTACAGGAAAGATTTTCAATTTGAAATAAATAATGCTAAACCACTGTTTGTATTATTAGTTAGTGCATAAAACGTTATGTTCTAGATCATCGTAAATGCGTAAATGTGCGTAATAGCCACATGGAATTTTAATTTACTGTATATTAGGTTTATAGTATCTACGTCAATATTAAATAGGAATTACCCCAGGTTTATCCTTTATATTCGAGCACTCGTACATTTTTCATAACATTCAACATTAACAAAATATGCCGTTCGTTGAAACTAGGTTTATGAATTTGTATGATATTAAATGGAAAAATCCCATGGACACAATAAGGCAGCATTTAAAAGCTAGTAAATACATGTAAATCGGGATTGAGAATTTATCGAACCAATTCTGGGCATGATAATGTTACGGCAAAAGGACAAGTTTACTATGTAGATTGTTCTCATGCTTAATTTACATGGAATATTAAATATAACCAACTATATATATCATAATATATAATCATGATAATTAACTCATGAATCAATAAAAAATGCACAATAGCGTTTAAATTGTACAATTTCAATAAAATGTCAGGATATTTCTTTACTACGAAAACAAGTATAAAAAACGCTGTGAAGAAATCCATACGTTATCGTTTAAACGTATGTGACCACTATGTGCGCAATAAACAATTATCCACGGTAACAACTGCAAGAGTTTTATTAACCTTATTTGCTTTAATCATTAACTCTAACGCTAAAGATAACAGTCGCTATCATAACAAAAAAATATATTAAATATTAGATATTTACTATGTATTTCCCACTTTATAAATAGTTTTGAGATACGTTACTTGTTATTTATGCTTTCAATTAAATTTGAATGAATATTTCATGGAAATAAAATAAGATACACATGAAATAAACTGACGTCTACAAAGTGCTGGAGTCCCCGACCGAGGAAAATCCCAGGTATTTATTCTTATTCTACTGCACCAGAAATACCGTGCATGCACCTGGAAATACCGTGCATGCACCAGAAAGTATTGTGCATGCACCTGGAAATACTGTGCATGCACCAGAAGTATTGTGCATGCACCAGAAAGTATTGTGCGTGCACCAGAAAGTATTGTGCGTGCACCAGAAAGTATTGTGCGTGCACCAGAAAGTATTGTGCGTGCACCAGAAAGTATTGTGCGTGCACCAGAAAGTATTGTGCGTGCACCAGAAAGCAAAGTGTAAAGAATAGAATTCACAAGAAAAAGGTGTGAAAAACACAAGCAAAGTGTGCAAAAAAGTGCACTGTGGAAATATACATCAACAATGGAATAAACGTTTACTGGTTAAGGAAAAAAATACAATTTTTATCAGATAATAATATTTTTCGGTTTTCTTAAACTATACAGGAAGATTTAAACAGGCCGCAGAGTAAACTTACTGCATAAAGGAAAAATGGATGAACTGTGACTCTACATAAAAAATGGCTGTACAATACAACAAATGATTCCTTGAATGAAACAAAATGGCTTCACAACTTATTACATGAATCCCAGTGATACATGAAAACTTATTTAGGTAAATGATGGTTTTAACAAATGAACTCGCAGAAACTAAAGTAACATTCGAAGAAAGATGAGATCCAGTTTACAGAATAGAATACAGCTAAACATGTGTGTAAGATTAGTTGTTTAGTCCAGTTTACATTCATTGTTCTTAAAATCTTAGTCATTTATAGCTTTTTAACTTGTTATGCCAACGATGAGTAAAAAAAATATGTACGAAAACAACCTTTGTTATAACACCTAAAGCTGGAACATAACAATAACACTTTGAAACCAAAATAACAGTATTCATATTGTTACTGTAAAGGCTATCGTTTTTGGCTGTGTTAATATGTAATGTAATTTACGCAGGCTTAATTTAAAATAATGTTCTTAGTAGAGTTTAAAATGAACTTTGTGACTTGACAAGTTTACCCTATTTTTCTCTAAATAAAATAAAACAGTACGATCTTTGGAAAGATCATCCACGCGCTAAGGTTTAAACAGCACTGATAATTTTTTAATTATAATTTTGTTTTACAATTAAAATTTAATTGGTAGATAATTGTACTATCACCCTGGATAGTGCAGTTCTAGACACAGCGAGAAAATATGCTAAATAGTTTATAATTATAAATTAATGACACAACGTCTGCTATCTCGAGCATCTGATCATCGTCTGATACAATACATCAATAAACATATGAAGTAAAAATATTTTTAATCATTTTTAATTTTCTTTAACTTCGGCCAGTTTGTTAACTAAAAGACAGGACGTTTCGAGATAACAATTACGAATTGGTTATCAATCATTTGTACAGATATGCGAGCTCTGTATTTCATCTTCAAGTGGAATCTTATTAAAATACAGAACGGAAACATATGTTTTATTGGCGAAAACTTTACAGCTTCTTGTCAACATACACAAACAGAAAAAAGTAAGTGAAATAAGACAACAGTGTCATTAGGTAAAGCTATGTAAACAGGTGGGTGGAGGATGGTACTTAAATATATGCATACAGGTTTTTAGTTATTATACAAATTTAATACAGAGGAAATAAAATATATTCTGCAATATTACCAATATCGTATTTATTACAAATTTTTACGTGACACACATTTATCATAAGCAAGAGAGATAAAATAAATTGAATAGGTGTATGAAAAATACGTTTTGATATATGTAAAAAAACAATTGGTGGAGTGTTTCCCTATCTAACCAATAAGTGCAGTTTCTTTTCAGATAAGGGAGGTTACTCCAACATAACTAAGGTCCGGAAATCATTTTATTAAAATACAAATGAAATAAGAAATGGAGAACAGCTACCTGCAAACTCTCTTCTCGGTGCCGCTCTTGAGAATGGGTCCCTAATGGACTAGATCAGGTGCGTATGGGAAACAGGCAATAGTTCCCATGTGATGTCATAGGCACTGATTAGACAGTTTAAGGCAGCCATCTTTGAAGGCAGAAGCTAATGCAGGCTGAAATCTGGAAAACTATTTTTTAGTAGTTTAAAAGGAAAAAAATGCAACCAAAAAAGATACACTGTTCATTTTGTTTAAGGATGAGCCAATAATTTTATTTATTTCTGTGTATTAATTCTTTGTGCATTTATTAATTTTAAAACTATTGTATTCTAAAAATATGAATTCCAAGAGCTTTCCAATGTTGTACAGCTTTTAATCTTTGGACCACATATGAAGAAATTACAAGAAAATAAAATTTACACTTCTATACAATGCATCTGGAAATCCCTTGAAGTTGCCATCAAAGATGGCTGCCAAGATAAGGGATCTTCACTGATGTGGGAAGTATCTATAGCTGAAATTCGAAACTGTGCACAGGCGATGTATTTATAAATGTTTCCTTTTCCTCAGGCTTAAAAACACCGTGTATGTTGAGGATAACAAGAGAGCTTGCAATTCCAAACCCATTAATGTAGCAGACAACAAAGAAGAAAGCAAACACAGTCGATATGTAATACAATTCTTGAACACTTGCGTTTCACGGCGACTCGGATGTCATCCATGCATGATCTTACCTTGAAATAAGTAACTGTAATAATGACTATCGAGTATCTGTAAATACATTGACGGTATTTGCGCGTGCAGGGGAAAGGAAATGACGTGGCGTTCTCTGAATGGATTGTTTGTGTATGAAACTTGAGATGTGAACAGAACGGTTGTCTAGTTGGCTGATTCGAAAGACAGAAAAGTACAGTTTTTTGAGTGAATTTGGCGCGCAATATATAAAAATACTTAAATTATTAAGAAACACTGAACTGAAAGATAATAAATGTTACAATACGATTCAATTGGTACTTGTGACAAAGTAGAACTAAACTGAATCAACAAAACTACTAAATTCCTATTCTTATTTGGCACTTTCGGTGCTCTGCAGATTTTAAAAAAAAAAAATACACAAAATAGGGAAATAAAACAAAATTGTGCTTTTTTTGTGCCCACGCCTCGCACATGCGCTGTCATAGACAAACCGATCTTTATCTCAATCGAACAGGATCCTAAATCAGATATTTACATCTCGAGTTATTTATGACTTTATTCTTGAAGTTCCTTTCCTTCAAATGGTTTCAAGATTAAAAAAGTCATATTGTGTGAACGCATAAACTAAAACAAAGAATGAAGGTGGCATAACTATCTTTCAGAGCACCAGATAGCACTAGTTCACAGTTTTTTTTTGGCTGAGAGTGTTCAAAATATAATAATTTTTAGTGTTGTTTTGTTTTACAAAAAATGATATTGACTTTATAACTACTTTCTAAATTGTAAAAAAAGGAAGAACTAGGATGTTAAACATCCAAGGCGCTGTAGAGAGCGTTAGATTAAACATGAAGAGATTACTATACTGGGATGTAGACACTCTCTTACACTGCCGATTAATTACACAGACGTTTTACAATAACGAACCATAACTCTGATGGAATGTAGAGAATTTACTACTTTGTTTTCCTTGTTCTACATATGTAATTACAAGTTACGTTGATAACAACCGTATACTCGGTTCTTTCGTTAAGAAATACTTCGCCAAACGGCTGCGAATTCGTATAAATGCCAGCTACTTTTTATAATTGCTAGCTACATATTATTGTTGCAAGTTACAATGATAAAAACGAAATACTTTTCTCTGCAAAATGGTATCACAAAAAAAAGCTGCGATTTCCGATTTTCCCAGCTACACTGTCTTTCCCATACAAATTGCATTCCATAAGAGGTACCGCTCTCGAGAGCGGCTCCAATAATCACCGTAAAACAATTTATGTCGATAATAATTTATTAATGTTGAAATATGGACCTTATATCGATGTTGTGTGTTCTAAGCTTTAATTCCAGGCTTAAGTCCAATCTTATTTATGATAAAATAGACTCGCCTGCTGTTTTGTGTTCGATAATAGACATCTTGTTCTGAGCGATCTTTATGTGTGGTATTGATTATAGAATTAGTCTTGTTCAGCTCTTATCCCAATAAGTACGATGTAATGAGGCTAAGGCAAGTTGTGTAGACACAGATCACAAATCGCCCGCTGGGCGCTATCTGATCACGATCTACACGTTTACAGCAATATTGATTAGGACTAAGAGTAGAGTGGGTGAGGAGGGGACGGATTCGTTAGCCATTACCTTACAGGTTTATTTATATGTTGGAGTTTCCTTGTATTTGATAATTGATGTTATGTATAGCTGTACATAAAGGCGATGCAATTTTTCTGCTGCTGAGTCTCTAACAAAAAATGTTTCTTTGGCATATATTGTTAATAGCAGAATAAATAACAATGTCATAATGAGCACGATTAGAGTTTTGGACCTCTGTTTGGTATTGACAGTATTGTGTTATTGCAAGGTAATAAGGTAGGGGTAGAGATTCTATAGTACTGTCTACAGACCACAGTGTAACAAGACACGTAATAAGTAGGTTACATTAAAAAAGTAAAGCACTTTCCATTAATTTGAGCACCTAAGGATACCTTGAACCATGATTGAATCCAGTTCTTATACATAAAGGGAGACAAACCTCGGCGTATCACAGGAATGCACCAGAAGTGTGCCAATACGCTGTTACGATCGTTCATTCATATACACAAATATCACACTGGCAAGCATTTCAGAGAGAAAATAAAAAAGTACATATACCAATATCTAGACGCAATTTCAAATATATATATATATATTTATATGTATACATTGTATATATAAAACGCAAACAACATTATCTCTTCACTTTTTATTTATATAATTCTCATTATTATTTTCAGTCTCGTTTAAACTGTAAACAGAAAATATAAATAATTAATTAGCTAAATATCGTAATTGGTTCACTTCGGTCTGTGTGTTGGTTTTTGTCTTCGTCTTATGTGTGCGATAGTGCTAATTTACAAACAAAAATATCTTAATGGAGAACATGACCATTGAAAACGAGTTAGCGTTTGTTTTTCTTTTCCGTACTAAAAAAGAAAGTGTTCCCCGACTTAGAGTTAATTGTGGCCTAATCAATCAACTGCTCGATTTTGCTATGCAAGCGTCTCTTAACTGTGCGTTCGGTATGTACAAATAGTATTGAAATAAAACAATATCAATACTAGACACACATACAGTCATCTCTATCTCGTATTATACGTTTATACTTGCACCTTTCTTGAAATCCTCCTTTGGCATTTTAACGACACGTCCATCGATTCTTAAAAGCGACCCTTTAGGGTTAGGCCAAAAACTACTTGATAGAAAACAGGTTTTGAATTAAACCTTTCGTACAGTACTAAATACATGCAATGATGTCAGATTATAGATAACAAAATTGACAATGAAAATGTTCTTAATAGGGTTATAATTATGCCCAAATGACTGAGAACATGGCGTTTAAATAACGTTGTTTTCTATTCGGACATGTAGCGCATTTCGCCTTAGTCAACGTGCCCGTTTGAGCTTAAGCAAAAAATATCCAACCAGGATCTAGAATTTCATGATCAAAATAAGATTTCAATGAACATTTTACTACAAAATCTAGTACGGTCGACTTAAAATGTGAAGTTTTATCATATGGGGAGCTCATGGGTGGAGGTCTTCAGAGGATACAAGTTGTACGTATGTTCTCCCCTAATTAGTGGTTTCTTAGCAATGTACGATGGTCTTGTGGTGAACATAGACAAGTGCTAACTGACGTTGATTAATGGCTATTGACATTCAACATTGATTAGTCGGCTGCTTTTACCAGATCATAAAGTGCCTACTATAGCTAAAGTACAAATGATACAGTTAGCCGATATTATGCAGCACTCATTAATAAATCGAGGCTTCCGAAGCAAGAAATAATCCCATTGCCGTCGGTAAGTTCATTACAGATAGGGAAATACCTGCAAGAAAGGAAAGTATTCTGCAATATCTAAGCAACAGCGAAGATAAATGACATCGGCCTCTCTTATAAAGGAATTTTAATTAAATTTCTTGTAAATCGATCTGTGGTTTGGGGTTCAAATGATCTTATGACGTTAAGCAAAGAAAAACAACAAACCAAAACAAACAAAAACATAAAAAAAAACACAAAAAACAACAACAAAACAACAACAACAAACAGCACAAACACACACAAAACAAAGAAAGCGGCTTAAATTGAAACAGCGTTTTACCTGAACAATAAAGTACAAAATATACTCCACTTAAAAGAAGAACGTGTAAACATTTCAGTGATATCATTAGATTATTTTTTATTTATTTATTTGGGTTTTACGGCACACCGACACTTAACAGGTCATACGGCGCCGAATACAAAATTAAATGTGAATAGAGCGTAATCAGGTTAAAACCAAACTACGCATGTAAAATATAGAAAAATATAAAAACTATCATGTAAGAAAATAAATTATAATTGAAAACAGGTCAACACATAAAACAATTTAAAAATCATTAGATTAACAAACATTCTGGCCGGCCGGTGTCTTCGATTTATAGGCTGTTTACCTGAACAATTAAGTACAAAATATACTCCACTTAAGAAAAGAACGTGTAAACATTTATTGAAATCATTAGATTAACAAACATTCTGGCCGGCCGGTGTCTTCGATTTATAGACTGTTTAATTTAACAAATATGCCATCTAGATACCAGATATTGGTTCGAGTTTTATTGCGCGTTAAAAATGTACGGCGCCTGTACGATTTCGAAATTGCATCGACACTCGGAAGGCAGTCGGCATGTGTCCGGCCGTTTCTGTTTTTACAAAAAGTAAGTTACTCATTTTGAACTAACCGATGCTTCAATATGACCAAGGTTTAGTTGTGAATAGTTTGCAATTTCATTTATAATTATTTAATTTAAGCAACTTATAGAGTCTATAGCTGCAACCTTTAATAAGATTAAGTTAGATATCCTTGGAGGCATGTCATTGATCTGTGCTAGGGGTGGTGAGACTATATTGACATATGAATGGTGCGTATTATATACCAGCATGATGAGTCTGCAGACAAGGACTCCAGCTGTGACTGTCTATAAGAGTCCCTAGAGATTGTCATTGATAGCATGTTGACTTTGACACATTCAAACACCTCCCTGGTAATGGCCCAGTGTCGCTTCCGTTCATATATTTGTTTATTAGTCCGCTTCGTTATTGCAGAAACACTTGGCAAACTGCTTGACAAATACACGCTGCAGGAATTGCGGAATCAATATCCGAGTTAATGTTTAAGTGGAATGAAGTAAACATAACGATGAGAAGAAAAAATGCAGGAAATTCCGCACTGAACTGGTGTGTGTTATCAAATGGGGATCTTAATTGATTTCTGAATTGGCCGAGAAATCATTCGATATTGTATTGTTAGCGGCATCAGATGTATTTTAGTAACAGTTGACGTGTTGAGAACCGGCTTTCTTAATGGTTTATTGTATCAAACTATGTTGTATATGTACGATACATATGTACAGATATTATGTTATGCGCATTTTGAAGTATATTTAAATTTATCGCAGTAACAACATTAAACTATATATTGGCTTCCAAAAGACAATAAGTGAATATTAACAAATTAAGGGTCTCCATTTACTTCCTTACTGAATGTTAAATTACATTTTCATATACATCACATCCCCTTTTTGTTGTTGTTTTGTGTCTGTTTTTCAATAAGTGTTCAATACCTTTTTGCATTTTAATCTCTGAACCTGATTTTTTTATTTGGAAAACTTGTACGAGTTGCGATGCTTACAGGACATCATATATTGTTTCCAGCGGGTGTTCCTTTCATATGCCGAAAGTTGGGCGGGCGGGTGCGGTAGGGGGTGGGGGGTGGGGGGTGCTGGGGCCGTTAGTTGGGGGCCGAAAGTTGGGAGGGCGGGTACGGGGGGGGGGGGGGGTCTGTGAAAGTGTTTAACTTGCTTTAAGTTACCCGTCTACAATTTGAATGAAAGTAGCACAAGCAACTTCTACAGCGTGCATATTTACATTCATAGAACTCTGCCTTGACCATGTGTTGATGTGAAGTTTTGTTTATTGTTTTGGGGGTTTATCGTCCCACTATTTCAGTTATCTGGAGACGGTGTCCACTTGAAGCAGATATAGTGCTGCCTTCACTGTGTATAGCATGCCGTGAACACCTGGCATGATACCACACCCAGACACATTATCCTGACACCGGGCCAACCAGTCGTGGAACTACCCTTATATTTGCTTGAGCGTTAGCAAGGGAGCTATACCACTACCATTTTTAACGACTTTGGTATGTCGCGGCGCGGGATCGAACCCGGGGGCTCCCGTACCTGTTAATGTGAAGTACTGACATTGATATGTCAACTTCGACCAATGGGCGTGTGATTGAAAATTTAACACACAGTTTCCTTAAGCAAATGGACTACAATATTCAAGCGCTTTTCTCGTGTGAGATCACCTACGTGAGATATCCAATCAGCGATAAGATTTCCCAACGAGGGTACTTTTAGTAATATTCTGGAAATGCTGCGTAATTAGTGAGAAAAAAAAAATGCGGCACTCGGAACCCCTACTCCATTTATTGGTTGATATTCAATATTACAACATATAAAGAGAAACAGAACAAGAAACCCATCTGAAAATTGAGTAGAGATGTCGGACAAAGTGGAAAATCCACTGTCGTGACGCTGTAAAAGCAACAAAAGGCCAAACCAGTGTTTGGAAATTCCATGTTTTTACCCTGTCTATGTCGTCTGTGCGGACTAATACTATGCAGAGAAGATTCAGATACCACAATCTCTTTAAAGAGTCGGACAACCAACAGTTGTCTACGGATTTGTCACTGTGACTTGTACCGTTAAACTAAGAAATTGACAAAAAAATACTGGATGAGCAGAGAAGTCACAACATGACATGGCTTTAAACGTTTTATATTGGCGCCTAACGACAAATAGTTGGTGTCTGACACCAAATAATCTACTTAGTATTCAGTCGGTTGAATTTTAACACTGTTAGTTGTGTATGGTCTGTTTGGATGTTAACAGATTTTTTTTATTTAATTTATGAATTTATTTTAATGCTTATTCAAGTGAAATAATATGAACAAGTACATGTATGTTCAAACAGCCATTACATGGCATATGTTATAGAAATTGTATTTGAAACGTATTTGCACCAATATTGATTATTCAAAATCCAATCCATGTAATTTTAAACCGAGCCATGCAATTTTCATCTGTGTGCATTATAAACATCATGTAAAGTGCATAGCTTGGATATATTCATTTGTTCATTGGTAAATATCATAAAATGCATGGAACCAACATCGTTGATTTTTTTTATCGATTAGCGTTTTTGTATAGAACTACATGTATATTAAATAAACAATTTTATATAAAACACAGACACTTGCGCGCACACACCCACACAATCAAT
Source organism: Sinonovacula constricta (assembly GCA_007844125.1). Lineage (NCBI taxonomy): Eukaryota > Metazoa > Mollusca > Bivalvia > Cardiida > Solecurtidae > Sinonovacula > Sinonovacula constricta. Next base: position 74,880,813 of record CM017557.1, read on the forward strand.
TAACAATTTGAGACCAAAACACTACTGAATTCGTACATTATTTACACGTTAAAATATTAAACAACATTATAACGGTTTTCAAAATAAAAAAAACTGTACACTGTGTCCTAATTTGATTCTAAATAAGCTGTTATCATCTGAAAGATCAAAATTATCTTATTGTAAAAGTGTTCATTGTAGATAACTACCGACAATAATTGGTAAATTAAGGGAATGGATCTTTTGCCGATATCATTTTATTTCTGAAAATAACTTAAAAAAAAGACAGAACTCGATCATTCCTATGAATATTACTGAGCATACAACAAAACCAGTGTGTTTTACTTTAACACGAAATTTTTCGCAATAACATCAAACGGACATGCTATGGGGCATTATCTTTAATAGAGAAATCGATTAACTTTTAACATATCGGTTAAAACCTCTCCTTTTATCTTCTCATTTACTTCTACATAATCTGTAACGAAACATTTGTTTTCTGATACGGTGCCATAATCAGATTAAAGCAACTTAAGGCAGCAGAAGTTGTATTAAAAGATTAAATGTTCACATGGATTTCAATATATCGATATTTCAAGTCCTGGTAATAAGGCCGTTGCTAGAGGGGCACAAAACGTCGTTTATATATACATCTTGTATACTTTTAAACCAGTTTCATATACACGACTCGCACACAAAACGTACATAGTTGGTAAGAAACATGTCTTCAAGAACGTTTTTCACATTGCAGATACGTTATACAAGAGGAAGTAGTATGTGCAATGTAGATAGGAGAGTTGTCATTTCCGACCTCTTGATCGAACGTCGGATGAAGGATGCGACATTGTTTAGCTATCTATAAAATATGTAAATACCCCTATTCCATTTTAAATTGGCATTTCACTTTACTATTTTACTTTCGTCATACAATCTTAATATAATTTATTGATTATGTAACATAGTTTTGATATTTAACGCATGTTTCGGTAAACTGGTGTAAATTGTATCTCGTATACATTGACATATTTTCCTGACATATATAAAGTATAAGGAAGCGATAACAATTCATAGACACGGAAGATTGCCTGCTTTTGAAAGTAAAATGTACAAGTGGTATAAGAAGGTCCGGTTTTGCCACTTTGAACACTTAAATGCAATAAAATGGCTAATGTATGTAATTTGTGTCCTGTTGCTGCTAGTACTGTTGTGTCTGCTGCTGCTGCTGATGATGAAATTACTTATATTAGTGAAGAAATTGAGACTAATTTTCTTGACGATAATAAATATTATTTTGTTGTTGATGTTGTTTTGTTGTTGTTGTTGTTGCTGTTGATGATGTTGAGTAGGAGGATTATCATTATGATGATAATGATGATGCTGATGATGATACTGAAAAAAAGGAAAATGGGCGTATAGTAGGAGAAGTAGAAAAAGGGGTTGAACAGAGTATTTGCGGCTATTTGAGGATACTTTATGAGGGGTATACATAGCTGTTCAAAGAGGGCTGTGTGCAGCAGACATAATTATCTAGATATCGATCGGGCCAGGTATATAAGGCCCGCTCTAGTGGGACACTTGACTGAAAAGATTACAGGTAAACCGATAGAAGAAATCAGTTTTGTTATGTCCTGAACCTTCGCGGTACGTATGTTACACAGGACCGTTTACACGTGAATGATAAAAGCTCAGCTTATCATGTGCAATACAACGCGGTGATCAACTTGAGTAAATACAACAATGGGAGTGTATGGGCTGGTATTCAAACGGAATGTTGCCTTTAGAGTACGTGTTCAGGCCTTTCTGAACTTAGTTTGTACCAGTTATATGGGATTTGTGACTTTTTTAACAACATTTCTTGGATATTTTTACATTCTTCCACTATGCGTCAATCCAAACTCCTGGATGTTTCTTATACACAGGATGACGGTGATTTATCTATTCTTAAGTACAATTGGCAATTTCTGCACATGCGTATTCACCGATCCTTCTACCAACAGTGATCCGATCTACCCCGAGCTGATCAAACGATCCCAACATAATGCATCTCCAACAAGCATCAAGGGGAAGTCTCGCAGAAGAAGAGAAGCAAATAGTGAAAATGGTAACGCAAACGGATCGACGGTGGAGAATGGATGCAACTTGCCATGGTGCCTTGTTTGTAAATGTTACGTGGTGAAGAGAACGCATCATTGCTACTTGTGCGGCAAATGTGTGGTAAGGCGTGACCATCACTGTTTCTTCATGGGCGTGTGTATCGGTAGACGTAACCACAAGTACTTTATATTCTTTCTCCTTTTCATGGGACTCGGGACTATGTATGCATTGCTGATGTTGGCGCGATTCTTGTATCTTCTGTACGGGATACAGTTTCATGGCCCGCAGACATTTATAACACTGTTCGCCGCTACAGCCGTTACAGTTATTAAAGGTGAAATGCCAACCCTGGGATACTGCACGGCATTTGTTCTGCTTTATATCAGCCTGTTCGGCACAGTGTTGGCTTTCGGCTTCTTCTTCTGGCAAATGATGATCGTCTTCCGAGGACAAACCACGTTCGAGGCACGGAGAGGAAAAGGGAAGAACAACCGTGGGAATTTCCGCGACAATTTGGCGGAAGTGTTCGGCAGCGGAAGTTGTTTACCCTTGTTAGTGCCGTTTTATGATCTTGTTAATTAGGGTTGACGTCAAAACACACCATACACTGAATAAAAGCAAAATTCTTTCACCGTTACGTAATACGAACGAGCATTTAAGTAATGGTGCATTGCTTTTGTTCGGATTACTGATTTAAATCAATCCTAGGGAAAACATTCTGCAAAAATCAAGCTGGTAATTTTCTTAAATCAAGCTTAGTGATTTTGCTTAATAAAACTGCTGATTTTGTTAAATCGAGTCATAAAACGCTGTTTATTTTTATTGTTTTGATTCAATTTATGTTTGACATGGTATGAAATATACAAGTGCTCCTTAGAGTTTTATATAAGCAGTATTATAGACTCTAGTCATTTTTAAAATGCTAGCAAGCGGATTTGACGTATCACGTCATGGCTTACAATATTATACATTATACACAAGGCATATATTACTTGACGATATCTACCAAATGTAGATATATTCTTACATTAATTAAACTGCATTGCAGTACCAATGGATTGGTTCTGGTGATGCAGAACGATACCTAGATTTGATACTTATTATCAGTATGTATTAACTAATCCGTGTTTATGTCATGTCGGCATCTGAGAAAAATTATATTTGATAATGGCTTTAGACTCGAAATCAGAATTTTAATCATTGTTTCCAGTTCGTTTGAAGCCAAACGGTACCAGCATAGCGTATTTTACCAATTCAATCCGATTGTAAAAGATACTGATAAAATCGGTCACTGTCTGAACGTCTAGTTCTTTGCATTGACCGTCCAACGGTCTCCAAAATGCAAACCGCTCTTAGTTATTTAATAAATCAAAATATATTGTAAATATTTATGGATAATTTAAACTTTTCACACGTGTTTGTATGCCTTAATACGGACTTAAAAGGCTCCACCGATTTTCTTGTCCGCCTGTAGTAAACTTCGTAACGGATCTTTTATCAAGGTGCTAACTACTATTGTCATAAGACAAAGGAGTGCGGTGAGAGATATGTGACACCCTGTGGGCTAAGGAACGTTTGTTTATTTGTTATGTTATTTGAAATGTTCAGAAATGTTTGCTTTGTCGTGTGATATGCTATCCACCAATAATCTTTTTCACTCAGAGACGGTGTTCATTTGAGTCAGTTCCAGTACTATGTTTACTGTGATATCATGTAATTCGCTCTACTCTGTAACCATAAACGTGATAGTAAAGTCTACATTGAGCTTTCGTCGGAGTGTTTAACTGTGTTTTTCTTGTTGGTATATAAATGTTACTGAAGTATTGCTTTACATTGTTGGTTGTTGTTGTTTCTTCTCCTGCCTTTAACTATACTATTGTTTCAGAAACAAAATTGTGAACGTGGGGCAGATCTAGGATATGAGGTTTGTTCTGGAATACTGGACATGCGTTGTGGCCAATATCTGGATTCTATTTTACCATATTTTTAAATAACTAAATTTATTAACATAATTTATTTCAAGTGTAACGAATCGGAATTGAACACTGAAGAGAAATCTTGTTATCAGAAAACTTGGACAAAATTGATAAAATCAAACCATACGAAAATAATGAAGGTACATATTATTTTTCAGGCATTCGGACCAATCACGATACGACAGTCTAGTATACTTTACAAACCGTCGTTTCTTATAAAAAGCCTTCAAAGCATAAACCTAGTTCGCACAGGATTTATAACGATCATATTTACATTCAGGCATCTACACATTCATTTCTATTCGGCCGTATCCGTACAAGTTCGGGACACCCCGAGGTGTTCCGAGTGGCAACTACTTCTACGCCGCATGTAGTGTTGTTACTTAAGTGCTATCTCTTGGCTACTTAAACCCTGGAAGTCGCATCACTAGGAAGCCAGAACTCTGGCGGAGAAAGAGACGTACGGTTTAGATACGTGAATTTTTTTTTCTTCGCAGATTTGTGTGATATTAGGCGTATACAAGGTTTGTCCGTTAAAAGACAACTTTATACATTGACAGATTTGTATACATGTAATAAACAAAAGCTTAATTATCTTGAAAGACTTAAAATAAGCCATGTTGGCAACACATTCTTATTTAATGGTATCTATAGTAACCCCCACATCACGCATACAATCCAACCCTTAACATTCAGAATAAATAACCTTGCATCTATTGAACTATCGGAACGCGGTAAACATCGCCATAAGTTCGATAATAAAATAACTTAAAAACATCGAATAAAAACGTAATTTACGCGTTCCAATGTCCTTAACCCACCGGTTTAGATTTTTTTTATATAAAAGCTCTCTTTCAATAATGAAATAAAAAAGATCATCTAAAAGGTTTATTAAAAGTTGATTAACAAGCTTCACAGTTGATTATTTTTGTATGATTTCTTTTTTTTTACACCCTTATCCTGGCAAAGTAACAAATAAGAAAGTGTGCTCGATTCACTGTTAAAGTGTTTTGTGAAAATGCCTTAAGTATAACGGATATTTTTCACTTAGGTAAGTGCATAGATGAGAAGATTAACAAGTTGGTGGACAACTAAATACGATCCCAGATGGCCATACAAGTATGAACTTTTAATGTCGAACTTAAATGAGATGAACCTGCACTTGGCCAATAACAGCCATAGAAGGTACAATGCCTACTGGATGTAACACGATGGCATACATACAAAAAAGAAAGCTTCATGCCAAATTAAAATAAAGCTTCTCTTTAATAATTCACGTACACACATGTAGGTATATACCATATATTGACTTATACGTAATGTTAAAGCAACGGGACATCAATCTATTCATAAAGGTATAAATGAATCGTTCAATGCAACTAGGATAGTCCTTGTTAAGGATGGTATCGGACAATATAGGACATTTTTTCCTTTCATGCATCCAACATTATTTTTTGTCCGAAAAGATCTTGCGTAATGTTGTTTATTGGGGCCATATATATAACCATTTAAAAAGTGAAGCATAACACCACACTTGTCCTTACAAAAAGGTGTTTTCTTTTCCGAGCGACGCTTTTTTTAAACTGAGAAAACCACGTGACTATTTTACTTTGGGGAGCACTATACATGACCGTCCGGTTAATCAGCCCTGATATCGGTATCTGTTTTTAGCTGAAATTCCTATGGTACTTTTTTTTATAGTTTTGGTAATAATAGACATTTAAAGCGATATATTTCACGATTAATACTGTCTAACAATTGATGTTATGCTATGCACAGCTTATATTTAGCATAGGTATATGCAACCATTATATACACATTCCCTAGAACAATGGTCAGGTGTTGTTACGTGCATTAGATATTTGTACACTCTCGGATGCCATCTTTAAGTCGCATACAAAAATGACAGACTCGTACGGTCGTTTATGAATAGAATAAACGATTTAGGGTTGGTCGCGCTTCTACTAACGATAAAGCTAGAGCGGGTAGACCAAGTGAATTATGCAAGCTAAAGCCATGCTTGGTAAGGACATTTTATGTACAAGAGATTGTCGTCAGTGTAGTATATTTAAATTAATGATCCACAGACACATCGCTGACAGATGAATATTTATTTGTTCGATTGAAAAAAAGGTGTTTAAAGGAGTGTACACTGAATGGGGTGGGGGGGGGGGGGGTGTGTGTGGGGGGGGGGGGGGTGGGGGCTGTGGGGGGAGAGACATAGAATTGCGTGAAGGCATTCAAAGTTTTTACATGATGTTTGTGAAATTCTGTTCATAAATACAACTAGGCATTCTTTTCATTTCTGACGTTGGAATTTTACGACATATTAAATAACTGAAAATTACAGACACGACTCGTATATTATTCCAATAATAGTATTTAAGTTTTAAAACATGCTTTGTTTTCTGCAATACTGATATACCGATATGTACCGAAAAACACAGCTGAAGCAACCATACGCGTATGCGAGATGTACACAGACATAATTAAAATACAAATGTTTTGTAAGAGATAATGACCAGAAGTCTTTAAAATGGTAAAAAAGACTAATATCTTACTGTTTTGACGATCGTAAATAACATTCCCAACTGCCGTTTATGTTTAAACACAAAATTATGGAGTTTTTAAACTATTTTGGACATTTTTGAAATTAAAACAATACGGCCGTTGCAGCTTTTTGGTTAAGTTCGACAAGAAAAAGCAGAACTTTGTTAGACCACAATGAATATTTGATAACTGCGGGTAAATTAAACTGAATATAAGTGAGGATAATCGATTTTAAAATAGTTTGGTTTTCCTTTTGTTTGCAATCTTTAAGCGTCAGAACAGTTGTAAGCTTCAAGCCATTGAACACCTATCTACCACAAGCAATACCAAACTGCGCGTGCGTGGTTACATGTCGGTCAGAGACGGATCACCTATATGCTCGTGCGTGACGTGTAGCAAGAACTAAAGCTTGTGTCTACGCGCCATTAACTGGCGCCCGTATGCATGTATACCGCTTTGAATTGACATAAAATTGTTACATATTTAATTTAAACCAATTTGGCTTACCTTCTGAGTCCAACCGTTTGAGGTCAGAACGAAATATTCATATTACACAATGTTAAATATCTAAATATAGTTCGGAATATGTTTAACATTACCGGTAACATGACACGTCTTCAGAAGATTTTCAGCATCATAGAAACAGGATCAAGAACACGTGATCCGCGTGCTAGAGGCAGGGGCGGATCCAGAAAAAATTGGTGTGTGTGTGTGTGTGTGTGTGTTTGTGTGTGCGTGTAGGGTGGTTTGAATCAAGATCCATTTAACTTTATCGCAGTAAATAGCCTACATGTATGTGTTTTGACAACTCTACTCTTTAACCTGGTTGGTGGGTAAGTGAGGGGTGTGGTACTGTCGGGATGAATGTAATTTACAAGTAACGTCATGCAACTAAGCCATACATATAGTGTGTGTTCTTTAGTTAGATCTAAATGTTTACTGAAAGAAAATATCTGTAAATTATTTATAAAAACTCAAAGTCATGTAAAAGCTGTGTAAACCACTGACGAGATGTGTGAATTACTGGTGGCAGAGCGTCAGTTTGCAGATCGGGAAGCCGGGTTAAATCATCGGTCGGGTCAAACAAGAATTAATAATAATATTTGTATTAATGGTTATCCTTCTTAGATTTTTAAAAGAGATCCATGACGGCTGGTTTGTCTGTGTCAAAAATTATGTGACGGCCAAGTTCAATTCCTTGTGAACCATTTTGAAAGTTATATAGGTACCCTTGTTATGCCTTTAATATTACTCCCATAACAAGTGTTGGCAGAAAAAGAAGAAACTATAAAGGGGAGTCACTATGTTAAATATTGCAGAATGGTACGTACAAGTTATCGACCCTAACATTGAATCATTCGGACGCTTGATTTTTACCCTGTGTTCTCTTATCAAGCATTTGCCGACTATGACTAAAATAAAACGACTAAAATCAAGCTAGCAAGCAGCAAGCATGAACTCAGGTTAGCCGAAAAAAATATTAGAGCAGCCGACATTAAGAAAGGTATGTATAACGTGCGTTTTCAACGCATGCGTTTTCAACACAAACAAATTACATCGAGATAAAATGTATTATTTAAAAGTACCAAACGTAGAAATAACAAATCAAAGGATACTTGAATAAAACATTTTTAAATCCAGCGTTTCTTTTGCGTAATATATAATTTAAAAAACAACAACACGTTAACTAAGTATTACATTATTAAACGTATATATCAATTATACTCTAATCGAAATTATAAAAGAAAACTGAAATTATACTTAAATGTTGCAAAAACTCTTGTTGAAACGTGGGGATTGCCAACGGATATACGTTAAATAAATAATACGCCAACGGTGACTGAAACGCTGATAGAGGGACATAATTGAAACATATCTATATTAGATTTAAAATGGGATAAATCTGGATCACTCACATGTGATCTACATATCATTACAACGAATACAAATGGATCTTATTCAATACTCTAGCTAGGGGATGACATAAAGAAAAATGCCAACTAGTGTAGACGCCAGAGACAGTTAAATAATGTAAAAATAAGCTAAAATGTGTATACTTGAAAAAATTATGTAAATTAAAAAATCTTGATACTCAATGAATAACAGATGTTTAAAAAGTAAACAAGTTGCCAGAATAGAAATGGACAACAACAGTACGAAAGCTATGGATTGGCATTAAAATATGCATTCGAAGACGTCAATTACAACGGAATACAGAAAGTTACCTTAAAAGTCCACTATATTTGAATGATCCTTGTGTCACTCACGTGGAATGTGACGCAATTATCTATATATGTTTACAAATAAAATTTAAATAGCTAATGAAAAAACGCAGCAACGACACCCAAACTAGGGGTTGACATAGAGTAAAAGCCGATCAACAACAGACGTCAGTAACGACAAAGTCAAAGAAAATTTAAAAAAAAAAACGGACATAATTGACATACCCTTGAGCCTTGTACGGGGAATGTGACGCAATAAACTATGCATATTTATTAAAAGGTAACATTGACTTCATGAAAATATGCAACAAGGAAACCCTAGCTTGGGGAGGACATAAAGAATCAATCTGCAATCAAAAAAGACGTCCAAGTCAGTAAATTCACAGCAAGTTAGCCTGTAAGCCGAGTATGTTTATCTTGTTGGGACACAGTGCCTCTTACAGGGAATGTGACACAACGAACGATATATGTTGATACACAAGACGAATGGAACTGACAGAAAAATATAAAATAGATATTCTAGCTAGGAGATGACATGAAGAAATACTCGATCGAAGAATGGCGTCATAGGCAGCTAAAATAACGGAAAACTATGCTAACATGTGTAGATTTAACATAAATCTGTGGATTAAAAAAGGGAATGTGACACAACACACATTACATGTTTATCAACACGACATGTTGCCATAATGGAAAAGGGGAACAACAACACTCTAGCTTGGGGATGACATAAGCATATCTCTGAACGGAAACAGACGTCAATTAAAATGAAGAAAAATTAAGTTACCAAAAAAGTCCGGTATATTTAAATGGTCCCTGTGTCCCATACAAGGAATGTGACGCAATTATCTATACATGTTTTCAAACAACAGTTAAATACCTAATGAAAAACTCAGCAACAATACCCAAGCTAGGGGTTGACATAGAGTAATACCCGGTCAACAACAGACGTCAGTAACAGTAAAGTCACAGAAAATTACACCAAAAAACAGAATATAATTGACATGCCCTTGTGCCTTGTACGGGGAAAGTGACGCAATAAACTATACAGATTTGTTAAAAGGTAACATAGACTTCATGAAAATATGCAAAAAAGGATACCCTAGCTTGGGGAGGACAAAACAAAATATTCAATAAAAAAGACGTCAAAGTCAGTAAATTCACAGCAAATTAGCCTGTAAGCCGAGTATGTTCATACTGACGGGACTCTGTGCCCTTTACAGGGAATGTGACACAATGAACAATATATGTTTATACACAAGACGAATGGAACTAGTAGAAAAATGAACATAAATAGTCTATCTAAGGAATGACATGAAGAAATACCCGATCGAATAATGACGTCATATACAGCTAAAATAACTGAAAAATAAGCTAAAATGTTATAATTTGGTCAAATTCTCTGGATTTAAAAGGGAATGTGACACAAAACACAAAATAACGGAAAATTAAGTTATCATGTGTAGATTTGACCGGATTCTTTGGATTAAAAAAAAAAAGGTAATTCAATTTAATTCAATTCAATTCTTTTATTAGTAATTTAAGGCCTCCGGCCCATGACACAATTGTGTACAGACAGTATATAGGAGTGATGACAATTCAAGTATTGGTAAAACAATTTGGTATTCAGACTAGACATGAATAAGGTAATACAAGCTACTGATTAGAAAAAAGGTCTTAAACAATAATAATTACAATCGTGAGTTAAGTAAAATGTACATCAGAGATAAAAGGCAAAAGAGTGGAATCCAGTTGTATTAATACATCAAATCGAGCAAAATGCACATAAAACAGGCATAGACATATCATACACATATATGCATGGATAAATACATAAATATATTCCTACATTAGTATACATACACAAAAATTCACCCAATCATAGACATAAAGCTTAACATATTTACCTGCATATATGCGTAAATACTTAAACACCTTACAAATATACATGCACACATGCATGCATACACATGTACGCACAAGCACGTATATACTAAATAGATTTTCCAACAAGTATGTGTTATATTACAGCATGTATCCCTATAGAAGTCATTTAACAATGCATTTAATGGTTTAAATTAATATATGTACATGCCAATCAGATAGCAAAGCATGGGTGATGTAAAACAAAAAAAGTGAATAGAAAGCTAAAAACAAAGTGGGTACCAGAATCATCAATACATGTAGCTGTGTACCAGAAAAGGCGACACATTAAACGCGAATACCTGCATGTATGACATATGAGTAGGGTAGAAATGGGGCTGCAAACATCACATAGTTGGGTTGTTAAAGAGATCGATTAGTGATAGGGTTATGAATAGTTGAGTTGTTAAAGAAACCTTCGCAGACCTGAATAAAAGGGGAAAAACTTTTGTGTATATTGCAACTTTTAGAATGTGTGTAACACATTAAGAATGAATTTCGTTTTGTCAATTATAAATTTCATAATAGTAATGATTTGTGATTGGAGAAAAGCGCCCTTTAACATGTTAATTTCAAACGTGACACTTTTTTCATTTCCTCTGAAACAGATTACCACAATGCACAACACCGTGTAAATTACAAGAATTAAAAAGACAAACAAGAAATTACAAGAATTACAAGAAAGAGCATTTAATCAATAAGTGGAAATAGTACGTGGGATTTTTTTTATTGTTTTCTCGTGAATTTCCTGATGTTCGATGCTACTGCATTACAATTTTTAATTGTATAGTTAGAAATACCAAAGTGCAAGTAAGGGGGGCTTCCATTTGTAAAAATGTCTTTTCAGCAAAAAAACAACAACAACAAAAAAAAAAACCAACAAAACAAACAAAAAACAACGCTAACCAAGGGATCACTAGTTAAACTCGCTCATTTCTGAAGCAAGCACTCATTCTTGATTATTCAAAGAATCGGTAACTGCCAAGCAAAAAAGAAAAAAAAGAAAATGGAGGCTTGTATAACACACATGCTACATCTAGTCACACTCTGCTTTGAGAAGTGTGAAACACTGGAAAATGAGGCATGTTGTCTTATGTTTATATTGGTAAAAATAACGTTCTAGAAACTAAATAGTTTAAAGCTTCTCGCGTTTATTTAAAAAATAATTGAGTTTATTTTAAAATTTTACAAAGACATTGTACACATTCATATTTTTTTCTTCAATGTTAATAATTTTGTTTAGATTCGATTCGATTATATAGTTTTTATAAAAGAGATTTCAGTCAGTTTACTTAAACTTAGTGGGTTTTTTTCAATCTTAATTCCCCTATATGAAATCAGAAAAAAATCATTTTTAAAACTTTTATTTAAAATGTACAACGGAATGTATTATTCATCTTTCACGTATATTCACTGATATTGAGATATTTTTTATATTTTCTTTAGTTGAAGGAAGAGAAGCAGCTGAAACAGCAGCAGCAGCAAGAACAGCTGGAGGAGCAGCTGCGAAGCTCGCTCAACAGCTTCAGCAACAACAACATCAGCATCAGCAACAACAGCTGGAGTAGCAGCTTCACCAGCAGCAACAGCAACAACAGCTGGAGTTGCAGCTTCAGCAACAACAACAGCAGATGCTACAAATGCATCGCCACCAGATCCGTCAGTTGGATGATGTGCTTTACATAATGGCTCGGCGCAGCATCGTGCAGGAGCAACAGTTTCAGGTTTTGAATCAAAACAACATGAACGGATTCTGCATGATGAATACTCATTACAACGGGACTATGGTCGGAGCATCGGCACGCTGCAAGAGCAACTCACAGCGGATGCTGGTATTGAACAGGTGAATATTTTAAAGCATCTAGACAGTTTAGTTCTATTCGTTTGTCAGGTTTAAGGCATTCGTTTTAACCTGGATTTAATTTTGTATCCATTTTGGTGTACTTTACTTTTGCATCATATTAATGTTTAGAGGTTACAACGAACAATTAAGATTTTTTTCTTTCACACTGAACAATAAAGAAAATGGTGTCATTCTGAATATAAAAGTCAATAAACATTTGTTAAAACAAGTGGTCAGGATTAGTTGATGCATTGACACAGAAAAACTTCCGTGAAAAATAAAGTAAAGTAGAAAGAGGCAGATTGTGCAGAATAACACAACGCTTTAATTTTGTGTTTTACATGATAACCATTATTTTATGCATAGCATTAACTAAAAAAATCGTCACATTAGTTTGATAGCAGTCCAAACTTTTTAAATAGTCTAGTAAGTGAAGTTGGGGTAAATTGGCCAAAACACCACCTTGATAAAATATTGTTAAAAATGGTATGCATACAAGTATGTGTAAAAAAGAAGCAATGTCAAAATAACAAGAAAAGTTTTATATAAACTGGTCAGGGCACATAATCAAGTTAAGTTTAACACAGAAAAGCTTCAAGAAAACTACTTTATAAAGTAGAAAGAGGTAGATGATGCAGAATAACACACCGCTTTGATATTGTGGTTTTACATGATATCATTATTTAATACATAGCATTAACTCAAATTACTACATTAGTTTGATAGCAGTCATCACTGGTTAAAAGTCTAGTAAGTGAAGTTAAGGTAGATTGACAAAAACGTCCTTAATAAAATAATGTTAAAATGGTATATGTACAAGCATGAATAGGAAATAAACAATGTCAAAATAACAAGAAGAATTTTATAAACTGGCCACGAATATGATTGTATTGGTACTTTATCAGATTTAGTTTGAACACAGAAAAGCTTAACGTAAGCAATCTTATAAACTAAAAAGAAGTAGATGATGCAAAATGACACAACGCTTTGGTATTGTAGTTTTACCTGGGCGTAACCGAGACGGTATACATTTGGAGAAGTTGGAATATCGATAATAACATCAAATTTCGAATATATCAACATGTAATAACATATATCAAATGAGAAAAACGAAATATATCATTGGTTTAACTGCCAAGATTTAAATATATTATTTATTTATTCTTTCAGGCTAAAGGCTGCACATCATGGGTTGCACCATTTCTCCTTAGTTATTTGTAACTGTTGTGTCTTTTGCTGTTTTTAAGAAAACAAAGAATTAAAAGATTTGTTTTTAAGTATTTACTTCTACCAGTTCATCCAAAAAAAAAAAATACAGATGTAAAATTTAATATAAAATGATGTTCAGAATGAGGTAGCCCACTAAGAATTAAAGCCTTCAAAAAGCTCAGTTAAAATATGACATATAAGGCAGTCGAGTAAGTTTTACTTATATTTCACGCACGACAATCACTTTACATGGTTGTTGATTTAAGGATTACAGCAAATAACGTGCGTGAGGTAGTAAAGTTTCAAAAGTATTAAAAAACTATAAAAATAACAATTGATTCGCAGTGTGTGGAACACAATTTGAATAATTTCATGTGTAAAATGTCACTTTTAGAAGTTGGTGAAGAAAATCATTAATTCAAATTGAGCTCTCATTGTCTCATTTATATAACGCTTGAAATCCTTTACACAAATGAGATTGTACTTCAGCTTAAAATGATATCTTCTGCGATTTCTCATGTATGTTTAATATTAATAACACCATAAGGACGTTTGTAAGCATCACAACTATAAAACATACATATGAAGTGTCAACTTTATCGGATGCTGAGAAAATAACACTAGTCACATGAAAATAAATCAAGCTTCGAATGATTTAAAAAAACACTTGATAATAAAAAAGAACAACAATAAACAATAACAACACAAAGAAAATACTTATGTGCGATATGCAAGTACAATGAAAATCTGTAAATTAGATGAATAAGAATATATGACAAAGTCCTAAGACTATCTATGTATAGTCGTATGACATTAGTACGACACCTCTGCTCCCACAGCGTATCGCTTCCTCTAGGATATACTATTATATAGTTATACTGGTTGTGTTATGAAATATGATCTAAAAAGATGATTTTCATAAGTTTGTATTAAAATGCAAATATCGTATATACCTTTTAACTTTAGCTCTTGCCAACTCATAAAGCATTTAGCGTAAACATAAACGGTCGATGTAAACACGTTGGCTTTATATAAACACGATGATTAATTAGCAAAGCCCCTGTGTTGCGTTTACAAGAGTTTAGTAAAATGTAATTATACAATAATACAAAATCTGCATAAACATAAATATTAGTTAACAATTATAATTAACAATTTTGCTTCATCATTAAATACACCACATTATAATTTAATATATTAATAGCTACTTTAAGATTTGTGGGGGCGTGCGGTATCGGGTACGGTCTGTCATTTTTCAAACATGTCACAGAAACACACACACACACAAAAACGACGTTGTAGCCACATTTTAAACGTCTTATGCAAATCACCGTGTGGAAAGAGACTGATTTTCACTTCAGGAAAAGAAATGTGATGGTATTTTTCTTCAATATAATGACAAGAATTTGAGATGCGATTTAAGCCAAGTCCTAATGGTCTTCTAACTTTTTAAAGTTTTCGTTTCTAGATCGGTTGTTGGTGTCCATAAAACGTGTGAGAAATTAAAAAAAAATGAACAAATGGAACATGTTCTTTCCTCATTCGAAATATGGCATAAAGTAAGTTCTGAAAGTGTCGTATGTACATGGTAAATAAAACACATTAAATACATCAAGGCAGAAATTACAACAGTGGCCTCGCGAAAGAAAGCTACTTGAACGGATGTCAAAGCTGAATCCGATGATATAATGACAAATACTGATATAGTGAAGCACACCTAAGTGATAGAAAAACCTAAGGTGTACCCGTATGATTACGTTGTTGATGTTTGTGCGTATGTTTTTGCATTCTTTTATTGTAGACAGGTTGACAAAAATGCATTCAATAAAGCAACAATCATAATAATGATCAATCCTGTATGTTAACCAAAGTACACTAAACGTTGTACATTTTATATTTTTTATAACTGTTTCATAAATCGCAATTATAATTTTGGATTCTGGCTTCTGCTTTCATATTCATTTACAATCGATTAAGTAAGCATTAATAAATACTAATATTTATTAAATAGGCATTCAAAATTAAATTATATTTGAAATATTTAAACAAATAAGAATACATTTAGAAATTCTATAACAGTCAAATGACTAAGAGTTGATGCAAAAAGGGGGTCCGTTAAGAAAAACTCATTATTAATTTCAAGTTTAGCGAATGCATCTTTACACTTTCATGACGGTACGGAATTGCAATTAATTTAACATATGCCACGGGATAAAAATGTTATTTTATGGCTACGTAAGTGTTAGTTCGGTTGAGCTGTTCTTAGTTTCTACTTTCGTTTTCGTGAAATGCATCAATATTTCATTCATATATGTCAACGTATTATAATTTACCAAAATGTTAATATTATAAGTTGACAACTAGGTCAGACACAATTTACCCTTTCCTTTTTTTGTAAATGCTAGCAATCACTTATGTCAAAAGCAATGCTGAGTTATTGTTGTGGTGATAGAGATTCTTCAACATACCATAAACCTATGAAGTCTAGATTTATCTGAATATTTTACCTTCCCAGTCTTCTTTGGAATAATCAAACTGGCTACCTCTTTTCCCAAGCTTCCTGTGTTGTTTACAGTCAGCCTCAATCAGTTTTCCCGAAATCGTCTAAGAGGACGACTCCATTACGACGCTTTAGGTATAATCATTCCTGTTTGAACCTGTGTTCTAAAAGTTTTGTTTCTACATTTCCCACTATCTCTGTGGTACACATCTGAAACAGATACAAAACGCAACTTTAATAACGATGATATTTCTCTCCTTATTTTCAATGTACGTCTGCTGCAACACCTAGCACCCCTAATATATATCAGGTCTTTTCCTAAATCAAAGACATTCACTCACAAATGTTACTGTCTTCTTTCACTTTGAAATAATGTAAGCTTTAAGTATCAGTTTGATTTGTATGTTACTTTACTCTGGAATAACAAAACACTCGTCATCAGTCTTAGTGATGGGTTTATAAATAGAAAATGAATTGCGCATTGATACCAATTTGTATTTCTACGAACTACTTCTTAAAGCTGCATTCGTTGTTGTGTGCAGAAAGTAATCGCTACATGTTCCTTATATGCCGAGAGCTTCTATCGACACCATAATAACTATATAAAACAACACTATTTTTAGAGAAGAAAATGGCGATGGATTATACATATTAATGGGGTATCAATGCCACAACATTGTGCATTATAAACTCTCTTCTTGATTAAAGTGATGTATGTATGCAAATGTCGGTTATCATTCAATACATTTAAGGGTTGTGTCATGTCAAGCTTACAAATGCCCGTATTTCGTTTTTTTTATGTTTTATATAGAGCAATGGAAATTTATAATACTTCGCTCAGTTATTGAGATTCTCCGAAGACATGTCTTTTGTTTTACATTAATTAACATTACTATGTAACTCAACAAAACATATTAACAGAAATTTAGTGGTAAATGCAGCAGCTTATAAAAACAATTTCATTAAAATTATTTCATCATAAAGCGTTTTATAAAACCAATCAGAGAAGCCGAATTCAAATGTAGACTAACAACAACATTGTTCAGATTTATTTTGCCATTTATTCGAGAATGCATACTGACGACTTCAAATTAGTTTTAAGTGTAACACATCTATAGAAATCGGATAGATCCTAGATTTAATAATAATCAATCATAAGAATGGCATTTATAAAAATGAAGATTTATAAGATATCAGTATTAATATATCTTAATCATGTTGGTGTATCATTATCAATTATATTCTTACAGAAAATATACTATTTTAAACTATATATATATAAATATATTAAAATAGTTCATAGATCATTTGATTTTGAGTAATTTATGTTATGATAATGAATGCTTGCAACAAACTGTTTAAAAGAGAACCTGCGTGATTCTTACCTTTGCAAATGACAGTCTTATCCATGTCTAGTCTTCGGCGATTGGCTGTATGGAATTTGCAAATGTTTCTTTTGGTCTTTAGCCTGAAAGAATAAATAAATAATATATCAAGATTTTGGCAGTTATTTTAATAATATATTTCGGTTTTCTCATTTGATATTTTTTATTGCATGTTGATATATTCGAAATTTTATGTTTTTATCGATATTCCAACTCTGAATAGTATATACCTAAATATGCATTATTTTAGAGTGTGAGTGTGTGTTTTACAAGTATAGAACATAAAGAAAGTGTAAACTGTTTTCATAATCGTTTTAATAAACGTGACTGGTATATTCTAAGATATATATGATCATGGACTAAACAGTTTGCAGGAATATCATTAGCAAATTCAATGAGTTTTAAGAAAAGATAAGATCTAACTTAATGTATCCCGTCTCAGTTACGCCCAGGTAAAACCATATTACCAAAGCGTTGTGTTATTTTGCATCATCTACTTCTTTCTAGTTTATAAGATAGTTACATTAAGCTTTTCTGTGTTCAAACTAAATCTGATAATGTACCAATACAATCATATCCATGGCCTGTTTATAAAACTCTTCTTGTTATTTTGACATTGTTTATTTCCTATTCATGCTTGTACATATACTATTTTAACATTATTTTATTAAGGAAGTTTTGGTCAATCTACCTTACTTTCTCTTACTAGACTTTTAACCAGTTATGACTGCTATCAAACTAATGAAGTAATTTAAGTTAATGCTATGTATCAAATAATGATATCATGTAAAACCACAATATCAAAGCGTTGTGTTATTCTGCATCATCTACCTCTTTTTACTTTATAAAGTAGTTTTCATGAAGCTTTTCTGTGTTAAACTAAATCTGATAATGTGCCCTGACCAGTTTATATAAAACTTTTCTTTTTTATTTGGCATTGTTTCTTTTCTACTCATACTTGTATACATACCATTTTTACAATATTTTATCAAGGTTGTGTTTTTGCTCGATTTACCCCAACTTCACTTACTAGACTATTTAAAAAGTTTGGACTGCTATCAAACTAATGTGACGATTTTTTTAGTTAATGCTATGCATAAAATAATGGTTATCATGTAAAACTCAAAATGAAAGCGTCATGTTATTCTGCACAATCTACCTCTTTCTACTTTACTTTATTTTTCACGGAAGTTTTTCTGTGTCAATGCATCACCTACTCCTGACCACTTGTTTTAACAAATGTTTATTGACTTTGACTCCTTTACATTACTATTCAAGCTTGAATACTTATGTGCATGTAATCATCCTATCATCGGAATGGTTGATCATAGCTTTTATCATGCTAAAACCGAAAATAAAAAAATGAAAAACAGAATTTGCATAAGAAAACCTAGGCAGTAGTTGAAAGCTCACTCTTTTGCTTTGGCTTTATATAGGACTTCAAACCACATTTATTACACATGCGCTTTTAATGCTCCGCTGACTTAATTTAATATTGAGAATGACACCATTTTCTTTATTGTTCAATGTAAAAGAAAAAAAAACTATTTATTGTTCGTTGTTTCCGCTAAATAATAATATGATGAATGTATCTTTTGATGTCATCCAGTCATTTAAGACGAGAGCAGTTTCCTTATCGTTCGACACTCCGTAGGAATGTTAACTAACAATGATTAACGACCCCGTTCCCGCGACGCTGCTTACCCCGGAGTCGCTTTGAAGGACAAGGACAAATACGTATTTTACCCATTTTTTGTCTTCGGATTAAACAAAAAAATAAAAGTAATGGAAATAAACAATTGAGACATTGTTAAACATTAGTTAAAAAATCCATACCATGTTAGCGCATGCTTTTAAGTAAAGTCCACCAAAATCGATAAAAAAATAAATGAAGGTTGAAATAAAGTACACCAAAAAATGGACACAAAATTAAATCCAGGTTAAAACGAATGCCTTAAACCTGACAAACGAACAGAACTAAACTGTATATATGCTTTAAAATATTCACCTGTTCAATACCAGCATCCGCTGTGAGTTGCTCTTGCAGTGTGCCGATACTCCTACCATAGGCTCGTTGTGTTGAGCATACATCATGCAGAATCCGTTCATGGTGTTTTGATTCAAAACCTGAAACTGTTGCTCCTGCACGATGCTGCGCCCTGCCATTATGTAAAGCACATCATCCAGCTGACGGATCTGCTGGCATTGCATTTGTAGCATCTGCTGTTGTTGTTGCTGAAGTTGCAACTCCAGCTGCTGTTGCTGATGCTGTTGTTGATGTTGCTGCTGGTGAAGCTGCAACTCCAGCTGTTGTTGCTGTTGTTGCTGGTAAAGCTGCAACTCCAGCTGTTGTTGCTGATGTTGCTGTTGCTGGTAAAGCTGCAACTCCAGCTGTTGTTGCTGATGTTGCTGTTGCTGGTAAAGCTGCAACTCCAGCTGTTGTTGCTGATGTTGCTGTTGCTGGTAAAGCTGCAACTCCAGCTGTTGTTGCTGATGTTGCTGTTGCTGGTAAAGCTGCAACTCCAGCTGTTGTTGCTGCTGATGATGTTGTTGTTGTTGCTGCTGAAGCTGTCGAGCGAGCTGACGCAGCTGCTCCTCCAGCTGTTCTTGTTGCTGCTGCTTTTCCAGCTGCTGCTTCTGCTGCTGCTCTTCCTTCAACTAAAGAAAGTGAATATACGTGAATATACGTGAAAGATGAATAATTCATCCCGTTGTAAATTTTAATTAATTTTTTTTTCAGATTTCATATAAGTGAATTAAGATTGAAATAACACTAAGTTGTAATAAACTGATTGAATACTCTTTTCTAAAAACTATTAAATCGTATCGAATCTAAACAAAATATTAAAGTTGAAAAAAAATGAAAATATGAGATTTGTCTAAAGTATGTTGAACGTCTTAAGATACAATAGATCTACAGCGTCTTTGTAGAATTTTAAAATAAACTCAATTATTTTTAAATAAACGCGAGAAGCTTTAATAGAAAGTATTTGGATTTTAGAACGTTATTTTTAGCAATATAAACATAAAACAACATACCTCATTTTCCAAACATTTACACTCAAAACAGAGTGTGAACAGATGTAACATGTGAGTCATACAAGCCTCCTTTTTTTTGCTTGGAAGTTACTGATTCTTTGAATAATCAAGAATGAGTGCTTGCTTCAGAAATGAGCGAGTTTAAATAGTGATCGCTTGCTTGGTCAGCTGTTTTTCCCCCGAACAGACATTTTTACAAAGGGACAGCCTCCCTTACTTGCACTATGGTATTTCTAACATACAGTTAAAAGTTGTAATGCAGTAGCATCGAACATCAGAAAATTCAGGTAAAACTTAGGTAAAAAATCCGGCGTACTATTTCCACTAATTGATCAAATGCTCTTGTTTAGTTTTTGTAATTTACACGCGGTTGTGCATTGTGGTAATCTGTTTTCAGGGGAAATGAAAAAAGTGTCACTTTTGAAATAAATATGTTAAAGCTTGCTTCCCTCTGATCACAAATCATAACAATTATGAAATTATGAAATTATGAAATTTATATTTGACAAAACGAGATTCATTCTTAATGTGTTACACACATTCTATTTGTTGCAATATACACAACCTATATTTCTCTTATACTCAAGTCTGCGAAGGTCCCTTTAACAACTCACCTTTTCGTGACCCTATCATTAATCAATCTCTTTAAAAACCCAACTATAAATCTTTTAAATAATTATATCTCTTTAGCAATTAATCAGTTGGTATTCATCTTTTTGACAATTTAATGTATCCACCCGTCTCCATCCTTATAGCCGCTGTAGCCAAATAGCCGTGTCGTGTTGTATATAGAGTCCATGTGAGTGATAAAGGGTAATCGAGGTTTAACTTTGACGTTCCGTTCACACTTAGAAGATACACATAATGAGATTGAAACTCTTTTATAATTCTAATACTCATTAACATCTAAAACTTTCACTAAATAGCATTTACAATGTGTATTGGACCGTTTTTAGGGAATAAGTATAGACATCGAATATTGAAAATAACCCGCTTTTTAAATGTTCTATGATAATTCAATACGTCAAATAGTTTCTGAGCACCGGAGAAGACACCTGGATTCTTTTCTTCAAAATAATATTTTTTTGTAATACTCTATCTTTGTCGCTCTTATCCATACTTATACAAACACAATCTTTCTATCAGTGGTATTAAATGTATCTATCACGGTTTAAATACCACGTATTAAATGTATCTATCACGGTTTAAATACCACGTATTAAATGTATCTATCACGGTTTAAATACCACGGTGTGTACACACATATATATACACATACACGTATATACATATATATGATTACAGGAACAAAATAGTATTTAGTTTGAAACATGAGTCCCCCTTAATTTAAATGCCTTGTCTAGGTATCTGCACAGTTTAATTATGCGTTTCTCACTTGTTTCTGACATTATATTAAAGTAGTTTTGTGGACTTGCATGAATTTTCCAGCGTAATGGAAATAGGTCTTGACGTAGTTTATCATATAAAGGGTAAATATGAAAAAAGTGTATTTTCTGTTCTATAGTATCCATGCCATTTTTCTGACATATAGGGCAGTACCTATAGCTTCTATCAACATTCATATGCCTACCCTATTCTACCATTAAACAATGGCCAGAACATCCGAAATTTGATAGAACATTCTTATATCTATAGGAAATGACCATCCATAAATAATGTTCAACATCAAGTAGTGATTTATAGTATGTATTGTAGGATGATTTGGGTGACTCGTTTATCATACTTTGCCGGTTTTAAATAGCACAATCTTTAATCCTGTCTGTGAAAAGCTTGACGAAGAGCTTGACAGTTGCAATTTCATTTGGTATCCAAGCGTAGCCAAACCAAATTGAAAAAGATGTTTTCTAATGTGACACGCCAAGGTCACCCGCCCCCTCCCGCTTCCTTTTCAGCAATGTCAATGATCCTTAACATCATAATATAGCACATTTTTGGAGGATATCTATGGTGTGACATTCGTGTTAGATTTGCCCAATTCTGTATACATCTGGACATAGATATTACAGAAATGGGTGTACGGCCACATTCGCTCAATGCAAAGAAATTGTTAGGGTGTTGATTTAAACAACATGTTGTTTTACAGTAGTCAACGTGAACTCTTTCAATATCATCTGAAACCTCATAGCACCAGATTTATGCGAGGTAGCACAAATTGGTTGTATCATACTATCAAATAATTTAAATGCTTCAATATGATTGAAATGGCCAAACGACTGTTGTTATTTATGAATACAAAATACTGATTTAATGGCTTGCTTTGCTAGGATGTTTTTCGTCTTTGACCAGGACAGCGTTCTTGTAAAAAAATGTTCCGAGATATTCATAAAAAGGTACAACTTCTATTAAGTTTCCATAAAAGGTCCATCTTTCAGATTCCTTTATAGGACCACCATTTCGAAAAACCGTTATCTTGGATTTATCCATATTGAGGCACATACCAGATTCCCGACAATAGTCTTTGATTAGGCAGATCTGATTTTGTAGGTTGAGGACTGTCTCTGCAAAGCATTCAACATCATCCGCAAACATCAATGTTTGTAAATATTCTGTATTTTGTAAGATATATATATATAGCGACCCTCGGCAGCCTTTTCAAGATTCCCACTGACCTTAACACAGCTTGTAAGTGAACTGTACATTGATTTAAAGATATCTAAAAGGCGTCCTTAGATCCCGTATCTTTGCATACATGCCCAAAGCTTGCTGTATTTACAACAATCAAAAGCCAGTTTAAAGTCTACAAAAAAAGACATAGCATCAACCTCTGAGTTTACTTAGATATTTTTTGAATGTTTGCATTGAGAGTGAAAATATTATCAGTTGTAGAGTATTTTTTTCTGAAGCCAGCCTGGGATTCATCAATAATGTTGTTATCATAACACCATTTACTGAGTCGTTTGGTTAAAATATTCATAATTTTTTTACTGATTGAGTTAATTACTGAAATTCCTTCTGTAGTTGTTAGGATTGTCTTTTGGTCCTTTTTTGTAAACAGGTGTTTTAACAATTACGCCCCAACTGGCATGGCAAATTCCACTACGAAAATTTGAACAACACATGAAGATAGTTTAAAATAACATGGATATTTTACTTACACATTTCTAAACAAAAACTAACGTTTCCTGTTGCACGGTAACCATTTAGGTCAGAAACACTGTTTATTATCTCTTCCAGGGAAAATGATACATTTAAACTATCAGAATTAGTTTTATTTACAATGTGACACAATACATGTTCATCAATACGACATGTTGTCGTAATTGAAAAGGGTAAAAGTAACAACAAAACGTTAGCTTTGGGATTTATAAGCAAATCTCCGATCGATGACAGACGTCAACAATTTCTGTAAAAGTCAGGTGCATTTGAATGCCCTTAGTGTCACTCACAAGGAATGTGACACAATTTACTATATGTTTGCAAATGAAACTAAAATAGCTAATGGACAACTGCAGCAACAATACCAAAGCTTGGTGTTGGGATAAGGCACAAGATGGTCAGCAACAGACGTCAGTTACAGTAAAATTAAAGAAAATTACAATAAACATGATATAATTGACAGACCCATGTTCCTCTTATAGGGAACGTTACGCAGTAGAAGATACCTATTTTAAGAGTTAATATGTCCCTGATAAAAATATGCAGCAAGGATATCCTAGCTTGGGGAGGATATGACGAAATATGCAATAATAGAAAGACGTTAACGTCGGTAAAATCAGAGAAATTTAGCCTGGAAACCAGATATGTTTTATTGGCGGTACTCAGTATCACTTACAGGGAATGTGACGCAGTGAACGATATACGTATGTTTATACACAACACAATTAAACTATAAGCAAAATGCAACATCAATACTGTAGCTAGGGGATGTCATGAGGAAATATTTGATCAAACATGGACGTCATAGATACCTAAAATAATAGGAAACTAAACTAAAATGTGCATTCTTGACAGCATTATGTGAGTTAGAAAGGGAAGGTGACATAATAAACAGTATAAGTTTATAAAAAAAAAACATGTTGCCGTAATGGACAAGGCAAACAGCACAACTCTAGCTTGATAATGACTAAACCAAATCGCCAATCAGAAACAGACGTCAATTACAATTAAGGCACGACTGGGGTTTGGAATTTCTGGGGTTTGGAATTTTATTGTCCATCTTTATGTCACACAGTTTTTCATGCTTTTTTTCAAACAACGATAAATTTTAATAAATTCGTCTGGCACCAATATCGGTGCCAGACAGTATCAATAACCACACGGGTGTTTTATCTCGAACGCAAGCTGGGGTTTAGTTGTTGTATATTTTTATAAGGTGAATATGTTGCTCGTATTTGTTAAGTTTTTTATGATTTTCTTGTATCTGACTGCTGTTTTCGAAAGCATATTTCAATATGTTATCCCCAGGCTATGGTATAGTTGTTGCATTTTCCTATTATGTCAGTATATTTAATTTAAAAACGTATATTGTCCATTTCCTGCATGTATTAATGCATTTATGTCTATTAGTGCAGATTATATAAAGAACAAAATAAAATGGTTTGGAATTTTTATACATTTTTCTAATAGGCAGTATACAGATCTGAAAAAGAAAAATAACATGAGGCGAACATACAATGTTATGTAGAATGTATGTTTGTAAGTGTTCTAAAATTGTGTAGTGCTTTTATATCCTATAAACTGATAAGCTGATGACGTTAGTAGTTCAAACAAACCTTACAGTGATTACAACAGCGAATAGTCGCTGAGCCGCAAGAACGAGAATGGCCGAGGAGATCCGCTCGCAAGTGCATTTTTATAGCGTCGCCAATAACTGATCAATGATCCTTATCAATAATAATAAAAAAAATTAACATTTGTTACTGGTCAATATTTTTGTCTGTTTAAATGTTTTGTTTGTTATATTTATTGTGAAAACAAAAATTAAATTTATTTAGAGCAAATGGCTCAGCGACTATTCGACCCCTCGACAATTCGACCCCACGACTATTCGACCCCTACCTGTAAAAATTTGCGACTATTCAACCCATGGCGACAATTCAACCCCACGACAATTTCACCCCTAGTTATATGTTAGCGTTTTATCTTTGCATTTTATTGTTTGTAAAGTATGACAAATGCTTTGCCATGATATAAGTATCGTTATTGAGTGTATTTATGATACAATAGTAACTTGGGAATATTCCCCTCAGCGCCTGCCATAGTCCTGGAAATCACGCATGTGTAATATAGTGACATGAATAATAAACAATAATATATATATATATATATATATATATATATATATATATATATATATATATATATATATATATATATATATATATATATATATATATATATATATATATATATATATATATATATATATATATATATATATATATATATATATATATATATATGTACCATCTGGGCGACGTTCCTTGTGGCGGTTTTTTCTCAGCCCAGATAAGCTAAAAATAACAATATGTTTGTTTAATCATTTTTTATGGTATTTTAAATAAATGCCCATTTATCAATCACATGTGCCTTCTGTTATTTTTACTTACAAGTGTTACCAACCTTACCGTCATACATAAAGAACTCACGACATAAATGGATTTTATGCATTATAAAATGATTTATGTCTGGGTTCGGACTGCTTCCTCTTTTCAGTGCTTTGATTCTATTATATGTATGCATTATGTTAATGCTTCGGCCAATCAAAACACACCTAAGGCATCACGTGGTCTAATTATCCAATCAGAATGAAACCACGCCATCTTTATTTTCCTTTGTTCACAACAAAGACGTTCCATTTAGCGCCAAAAACCACCTCCTCCCATTCCTCCGCCTCTTTGTTTTGCTTGGCCGACTCATCTATACATATTTACCAATCTATTATGGGCGGTTTTTTCTCAGCCCAGATAAGCTAAAAATAACAATATGTTTGTTTAATCATTTTTTATGGTATTTTAAATAAATGCCCATTTATCAATCACATGTGCCTTCTGTTATTTTTACTTACAAGTGTTACCAACCTTACCGTCATACATAAAGAACTCACGACATAAATATATATATATATATATATATATATATATATATATATATATATATATATATATATATATATATATATATATATATATATATATATATATATATATATATATATATATATATATATATATATATATATATATATATATTATGTATTTAGGAAAAAC
This sequence comes from Sinonovacula constricta, assembly GCA_007844125.1. Lineage (NCBI taxonomy): Eukaryota > Metazoa > Mollusca > Bivalvia > Cardiida > Solecurtidae > Sinonovacula > Sinonovacula constricta. The sequence goes on from CM017557.1 coordinate 74,907,763, forward strand.
ATCAGACATCATGCCAATATTTCGTACATTAATATATTTCTGTGATAATTTTAATGATATGCCTGAATTTACTATACAATTTTGTTAAATGATATATATTCAAACCTGTATCATTGTACTATGAAATGACGGCCGGCACGCGCTGCATAGAAAATGGATCTCCGTATCCCCTTTTCTCATTCGAAAAAACTCCTCTTGTGAAATCCCTTCAAATAAACAAATATAAATTGTCAATTTCCTGCCATGGCCATAGCGTAATAGAATTTTGCATTTATTAGTTTAAAATTATTAATAGATATTTATCTCACACTCTCACGTGATTTCAGATAATCGTCTAAAGATGCTAATAACGGTTTATAGTAATTTTGTTTTTATATGTTCAAGGTTATTTTAGTAGTAGTTTACATTTCAAAAGAAATATTAAAGTCACTCCTATGATTGATATCGGTCTATAAAATAAAACATGTGTAAAGTTATCAATAAATTGGAACCAATTTTGATACAAACATGTTAATCCCATACCTGTACCACAGATCCTGTGTTGCCATCTCTCACATGCATCACAGGAAACTCCGTGCTGTCGTGCAGTTAACACTCTGCCACAATCCACACACAACAATATTAACCAAGTTATTAAACCAATATATTCTAATTATACACAAATTATCAATTACAGTAACACTTGCCGTGTGTCACGTACGAAGTGCATAAATACAATGATACAATGCAATACATTTTAGTTAATTTATACTTTTTTTGTAATTGCTGTCTTAGTTTGTTCGTTACAAACATAATAACTGTATTTAATTTACTGCTAATTTGTTTGCATGAGATTTATACTTGTAAACATAAAGATACACAAGAGTGTTTTGTATCAATTAACGTATGTGTTTTCAAATAAGCCGCCATTTATTACATGAAAAGAACTTAACCAATCATTATTTAATCACTAAATAAGAAACAATATTTTTTTCCTCGACTTTATACTTATATCTATACTTGCTAATTTATGATGCAGTGTTATAAATTCCATAATGCTTTTACTCGAATCATTATCCCACCGGATTTATCATGTATTCTGTTCTGTTCTAAACAACATACAGCCATATAACTATATTGGGGTCAAATAGTCGCCTTAATTTTTTCAGCTGGTGTCGAATAGTCATGGGGTTGAATTGTCGCCTGGAACAGCTAGGGGTCGAATTGTCGAGGGGTCAAATAGACGCCCACCCGTCTTCGCTAGAGAAAAGGCGAACGAAAATGGGCGAGGTGTTCCGAAATTCGGAAGTTCCGCGATTTACACGTTCTCAACATACGGGTCCTAATTCGGTAAATGGTATTCTATTTATTTTTATATGTATTTATTCTTTGTTTGTAACTTACACGCAAACAAGGTAGTTTTACTTGTTACATTTCAAAACATTAATGTACATCTGACGGTTATACCTGTTAATTAAGACATGTTTGTCCCTTTTTAGTATTGTACATATAAGTAGCCTTATATACCAGAATTAAATTATTCCAGTGATTTTAATGTTTACTTATTAATTTAAATCAGTCATCTCTAAATTTTCTAATAAATATTAGGTTTCACTGTTACGTCGCCCTTTGATGCTTCGCATCAATGATTTTCTTGTACATTACTAAAATAATTTCTGTGTGATTTCTTCAACGGCCAGGTACGCATATAAAGCAATAAGGTAGCATTTGATCATGTATAAAAAAAGTTGCCAGTGAATTGGAAGCTTTTGAATGTTTTAGTAACTGCATATGAAATGTTGCGTAAACTTTCTTATATTTAGGAATCTTCAAAAACAACAACAACAAAAAACAAAAACATAAAAAAAACACCACCACAACAAAAACAAACAAACACACACACAAAACACTTTTTACCAATTAAGAGATTCAAATCGACGTCGTTGCATTCCTTATATGTAGGAGAGACTGACCTAAAAATGTGCTGCAATAAGATTATCTGTGTTTTTAATAACTGTTATCGCAAATGAATTTATAAATCTAAGAAAGAGCTAAAAGCTTTTCGGCTTTCAAATTCTGGCTAAATTTTATACCAAATACATGCACCGAAAATGCGTCACAATCATTTAATGTCGGTGAATTCTGCATCCCTGGTTGTTGTAATGCCCCGTCTATTTCAACTACTGTATTACAAAATGTTTTAATAGGAAAATAAGAAAAGGTCCTATCAAAATTTCCACAGATATTTAAATTTTATCTACCAATAGACAACTCAATTATTTATTTTTTTGTATTTAAGTCAAATTTAGATTATCAACATGAGAACAACAATCAAAGACAAAGTTATATAGAATAAATACTTTAATACTTTAACTATTCAATTAGTAAATTAAAAAAGAAAAAAATCACGATCAATAAAGTGTTATTTATTTCATCCCGAATCTGGACTTATTGCTTGCTGCCATGAAATTTGTTTTGCTACCGTAAATGCTTGCTGCTTGCTGGAAATGCGAACCAGCCTATTTGCTTGCCAACTTGATTTTAGTGAACGTGCGTGTTCTCAATAACAAATTCTTAATAAAAGATATATAAAACAACACTTGTTTGTCGAAGGATTACCATAGAGGAGAATCATGTCTGCGATGAGCCGAAAGTCTGACTTACCGAAAGAACTTCAGGACAAACTGTCGGCATTTGACAAGTCTCTGACAAACCTTGAAAACAAACTGGAACCTCTCCTTAGTGTTCCCCAGGTGGAGCTTAATGCACAGGTATATATCTGTGTGTGTATGCGTGCGTGCGTGTGTGTGTAAAAACAACGAAAACAATAAACAAACACCTTCATCTGTATATGTGAATGAATGTCCTAGTCAGCAGTTTAGTGGTAAATCTACCAGCACAGTACTGGAAAGCTATTATTTTTTGCATGAAAATATATGACTTGACCGGGATTTAAACCCATGTTTTACCAAGATTTTTGCATAATGGGCTGAAGATTGTGCATATCTTTTTTTCTCATGATTTATAAAAAAACAACAACTGCGCATTATTTATTTTTACCCAATCTTACTGCCAATATAAAAGGTTTATCAGTGATACCATCCACCATTATGATTGTATTTGGGCTGTTTACTTGTTTTGTTTAAACCTAAGACAAACATGGATACTATGTTAAATAAGCTTTTTTAAGGCTTAAATTAATCAATTACTGCAAATAATGCAGTTGATGATGTCAGAGTGTATTTTTAGTGTTTGTAATAAAATATTCCACATTACCTAGCAATGCATGACACATCTTTTTAATTTGAAGTCAAATAAATGTTTTTTACTTTTGTTGCAGTTGAAGCCATTAGACAAAGCTAAACTGGACCTTGTTGCAGCATATTCTATTAATTCATTGTTTTGGAGTAAGTATTTTTGAAAATACATCTATATTGCACAAATAGTGTCATTGAAGTTAAAGTGATTTTACAAGGTATTTGAAACTAATGTGTATTGCCAGAATATGTTGAGAGTGTTTCTTATAGTTCTCACATGTATTAAGAGTTGTGCATTTAAATGTTTTATGTTTATTTAAAATTTTCTTATTTAACTGTTTGTGCAAGTTTTAGTTTCTAGAAATACATTGCAGTGACCATTTATGATCATTACAGCGACGTCCATCTATTTTGGTTGAGGAAGACACAAGTCAAATGTCTAGGTAGAACCATCAGGTCAGCTGGAAGATCGTCTCACATTAAGTCCTTTACCCCAAACGGGACTCAAACCCATATGATGAGAGGCTAAACAGTCAGCGGAGTTAGAGTTCAGTGACTCTGCCTTTACGCCATAAGCACCCCAAATAATTATTGTTAATGATTTTAAGTTAATGGATATTTATTTGATTCCAGTGTACCTGAATGTTTGTGGAGTGAACCCTAAAGAGCATGGCATAAAGCAAGAGCTGGTAAGTATATGAACAGTACTAGAATATTAGCTCTAAACTAGACATTGATTCGATAGGTTTTGCATTATGCGTGTGATATCTAATATAAAATCTGCTAAAGCTAGTAACCTTCATAGATACTTGGTTTTTTTTTTTTTTAGTATAATCAATAACTTTTGATAAAGTGACCTGTGAATATTAGTCCATACCTCTTATCTCTCTATTAAATTATTTTGTTTGTTTTTTCTTTTAGGACCGAATAAGAAGCTATATGAACCGTGTGAAGGAAGTTCAGGATCGTGAGAATGCTCCAAAAGTGAATGTTCCTGCATCCAAGAGAGTTGTGAGAAATGCCCTGTGGCAGGCAGCTCAGAGTAAAATTCAACCCTTGGACAAGGAACAACCAACCATGCAGTCAGCTGTACAACCAACAATACAAGGTGTGTAACAGGTCTTTTGTCATATAATTAAACAGGATTCTCTAATCAAATTTAAACTTTCTCACATGAAAAAAAGTCTCTTTTTTTTCTTCTTTTGCATAAATTGATGTAATTGTATTTTCAGTTTCAGTATTCTTAGGGCAGTACTTAAGTAGCATTTTTGTAATTTGTAAATGGAAAAACAACAACATGAACATGGTAAAAACCATTATTAATCATTTTTATGTAGCTAATCTGGTAAAAACTTGTGACTTATCTTAAAAACAGAAGCCGGTGATAAAACAGAAGAAGCAGGCCCATCTGACAAGCAACAAGAAGGAAAAGGAAAGAAACGAAAATCAGGTGACAAAAAAGACAAAAAGTCCAAGAAGCGAAAAGCTGGAAAATCTCATGGAAATCGATACATGGACACAAGTATTGAGTGACTTTGATAAAAAGAACTGTAATTGGACCTAAATTTGGAAGATGAAAAGATGTCTTTGACACTGCTACTTTGATCGGAAAAACAGACAATTTGTGGCAGCAAAAAAGTCATGATGACATCACGCCAAAGGTGTTGGTTTTCAGAGCAACTTGAAGAAACTGTTCACTGTTACAAGAACTAATTGATCCAAGTGCGTTTGAGCCAATGTACAAGGAATTCAGTCTGCATTCTTAGATAACTATGCACTTTTCAGTGAAAGGAATCAGGCATTAATCACTATGTGGAAGCATGTCCTTACTGCAGTCTTTCAAAGACAATATTGATGAACAGTATACAGGTCATTTTCTGTATTTTTGTTTTTCAATTTGTATGTTATATACGATTCTTGTTATAATTTGTTGCTTTTTTAAACATTAGTCTTCACTGCTTCAGAAACAGTTGATTTCGTTGTATTTATATCTTTTTTAAAGCCATATTGAACTGTTAAAAAAAAGCAATGGACCAGTACATAGTCATCCAATCATTTGTAAACTGCTAGAATATATGCACTCAATTGAGGGTAATCATTATCTTTTTACAAATGTATTTACAAACCATTATACCAGACCCTGTAGCACAATTGGTGGAGCGTTGGTTCCAGGTATGGGAGGCCCCAGGTTTGAACCCAGAAAGCAACTTACAAAAGTCGTAAAAAATTGGTAATGATGGAGCTCTCTTGCTAATGCTCAAGCAAATATTAGGGTGGTTCCATGGCTGGTTGGCGTGGTGTCAGAATAATGTAACTTGGTGTGGTATCAAGCCAGGTGTTCATGGCATGCTATACACAGTGAAGGCGACACCATATCTGCTTCAAGTGGACACCATCTCCAGATAACTGAAAGATTGACCCAGGAAAACAATCCATTGTTGTTATTATTGATTCTTACGTTGCTATGTGCAAGGTTTTTTGTTTATTATTTAACCTGTTTCTCTACATTAAGTAACCAAATCTTTTTAACAAATACATTTACTTGATTGAACTTCTGTTCTAGCAGCAGAATTTAGCATGCTATGTATCATAGGTGGATTAATTGGTGTCATAGCTGCAAGGGATAATTGTTGTTTTTCTGTTCATTACCTTTTCAATATCAGGGATGGTGGTGGTTGCTGTTATTGCAAAGTAAAATGATGTACAAATGTACTTATATTAAAAATTTCACATTATTTCACCATGCAGACAATACTGACAGTATTTATGAATGAAAGGGTTTTGTTAAAGAAATAGACCTAATATATGTTAGGGGTTGTTGGTGTTGCAGCA